>JAULCA010438418.1:0-10859 GCA_032360845.1 Crassadoma gigantea | reverse complement strand
TTCTTGTTCCCCCCCCCCCCCCCCCACAAATTATTTATTCTGGTTTTGAAAACTTTGCAACCCCAACCCCATCAGCATTGTGATTGTGGATGGAAAAGTCTGCCATATTGGATTTTTTGCAAGATTGAAATTACATTTTAAAACATGTGCTGCAACTAACCAGGTATCCTGTGTAAGTAGTATGTGATGAAGTAGGATCATTGAACCACTTCTATATGGACACAAAAATATTAACATTTTACAGGTATGTCTTTGCAACTAAACACTGAAATTTTGTTGCAGAGTGCAGTTTTTTTTGCTCACCTGGTCCTTGGGTGAAGGGGAATCAATTTTATATAAACGGTGGGTCTTACCCCCCTGGGGCTAGAGGGCCAGGGTCCACTAGGGGCAATATAGTAAATTCTTAAAAATTATTTCTTCTTCTGAAGGAATTACAGGATATAGTCCAAATTTGGTCTGAAGCATCCTTGGGTGAAAGGGATTTAATTTTGTATAAACAGTGTTTCTGAATCCCCTGGGGCCTGAGTTGCGGGGTCCCAAAGGGGACATTTATTAAATTCTTCAAAATCCTTCTTCACATGAATTTCATGCATGAGTATTGTGAAATTATAGTAATTTAACAAGAAAAAAAACAATTAAGAATTGCATCTGTTAAACTTGCTTACAATTGCTCTTAAAGACAATATTTTGTCATGATTGCATTTAATGGCCAGGTGAGCGATACAGGCCCTCTGGTCCTCTTGTTTTAAACCCTTATATTGCTTTGTGTATAATAGTGATGTTTGATCATTTCTGACCTGCTGAAAATGTATCTATTACATAATATACAAAAGGAGAAGGTGTGATCTGTTGATTGAAATTATAAATAACATTTCAGAGTTTGTACTTAGAAATCCATGGTGTCACCATATTCAGACAATCCGAACCATGCTTGAGGAGTTTGATACTGTCAATTGCATTGTCCCATCTGTTGAAGGTAATATTATTATGTGATTCATACAGTCAGAATTTATCTCTTTTAACTGATATTTGCCATTTTGTCTCATACTTAAAAGTTATGAAATTATTTGTCTGCTTTATTTACACCATAGTGTTTTACAATTTGAATGAAATTTTGAGGGAAATTAACTTTGAAGGCAGTTAATATTTCGTTAGTTCTTTTTATACAAAATGTTGTCATTACAGCTTCATAGTAGGGAAAAAAGTCAAACTTTTCAGATGCAGTGCATACAACTTGTTGATGAATAAATAAATTCTTCTGATAAGTTGCCTACACTGAATTTAGAGATATCATAGTCAAAATTTATAAAGTGAATTTTGTAATGTTGCATGTAGTTGGCCTATTGACTACTAGTACCATATATCTACCAATTTATAAGACAATAACAGTTTTACATTGAATTTTGTTTAGGTTGTCCAGAAATGATGGATATTAATGATGACAATCATGCAGGTGATCCACCAGTGAGTGTCCCCATATCTGAAAAATATCTTTGATTCAAAGTATTGAATTATGATGTTTCTTTTGAAAGAAAAAGGAATACTGGTAATCATAGGTATTTAAACAAGTATTTTCACAAACATTGGCTTTCTTAGAGTGAATTATATACAAATGTAAAAGACAGATAAAAACTTTCCAATGGATCCATAGTAAAGAACGAAATCCATGAGCACATCATTTTTTTTTTTTATTTTATTTTTTTTTTCAGAATGTGATCCAACTCCGAGAGGATCTATATTATGTTCAGACAACAAAAGGCCCAGGTGTTGTGGAAACAAGAAACAGTATGGCCAAATGTCTGACATGCAATGCTTGCAAAGTTGCTTGTCCACATCTGATGATTTTTAATCAAGATCATGGCCTAACAGAACATATTTCAAACAAATCAGATGGTTACAGGCCATATTGTTACTCATCTGAAATAATCCCTTTCAGTTCAACACCAGCTTTGCGGGAAATATACCAACTTTCCACATTGCAAAGGGTAGAATTGGTACAGGGTATGTTTGATACAATGACAATAAACACAGTGCAGTGTACCAAGTGTGGGAGATCCTTTTTGGAAGTCCCCCCGAGGAATAAAACAATACGTCTTGTTATGGTGTCTGGAATAACAGACATAGAAGGTTAGAGTTTTTACACAGTAAATTTTTAATTGTGTATTTCTTAGAATTGCAGGATATTCCTGTAACTATATTGTTTTCTTTTATAAAGCTACTAGTCTTCATTTTTGAATTAATAAAAAAAATTAAACAACACACACACAAAAATCCTAAATCTTAAAATGTATTCTTTGTAGACACTTCTATCAAAATACTGGAGATTTACTGAAAACATACTGTTGCATCTGTTGATATTTTCCAGTAAATATTGATGCACCTGTCTATGTAGTTTTTATTCTCAGTACAACCTAAAATATGCAAGAGAATATTACGGTAGATTTTTATTTTAGGAAGGATACTTTGTAATTTTAGCTTGTGCCATATAAGTACCTCTTTCTTGTATAAACCTTAAATAGAAATTAGTAAAATAAAATTTAAGCAAGTCTTTTGGAACTGAACATTTTTGAAACTGACTTTTCTGTGAAGCTGATGCTAATAACTTCTTTATCACAGAAATATAATAAATCAATTTGTACATACTGAATCTCTGTGTATCATGTATACTTTAATGTGACAAAATATCGTTAAGGATGGGGATTCATGATTATACAAATCCTGTCTCTGACCCCCAAGGGGACAGGCGAGCAAGCTCAAAAAGAGTTAATTTAACCCTATCACTCTAAACGACATCTTGTCAGAAACTAAAATGCAGATTTCACTGAAATTTAGCAGAAAGCATTATAGGGGATGGGGATTTAATATTTGCAGCATCAGAAGTGCATGGTGATATACATACCGGTAGACACTGTCTTACAGCATTAGAGGTGAAATTGTATTCTTGAAAACTTGGTGAATGACATTGTCTCTAATTTTTCTTTTCAATCTTTTTTTTTCTGGGAGATTAACAATTTGTGTAATTTGTCCACTTTGCTTCAGAAAATCCAAGAGTGTATTAACCAATGTTTTGTGCACCATTTTCCTGACTGAAATAGGTATTGAAGGTCAGAACATTTTTGTGTAATATTTAGTGAATCCCTTGAGATATGTCATAAAATTTGAAAGATATTTGCGAGATCTGTGGAAAAAAGGAAACTAATTATTTTGTAGTACATTACTAACATATTGTTTGTATTTCTTTTAGTTTCTGTCAAAAGATGTGCACAGCACAGCTGCCGACATGTTCAGAACATTGATGGCAAAGAGGCATGTTTCATAAACATGGGAAGGTACATGGTTTGCCATGAAATCCTGAGAAGATACATGTATTATTTTTTTTCTGGAAGGTATGTGTAACATGATTTATTTACATAGTTGAATTCACTTCTGTAGCATCTTCTTATACCACAGACCAGGGCATTCAGCATTTGCCTGAAGCCATTTTCCCTATATATATTATTAAGTATGAATTTTTGAATTTCTTATTGATTCAATAAGCAATGTGATATTTTGTAAATTATAATTGGTGTATGTTCAAGTGCTAAATTTTTAATTATTATTTTGCTGCATAGGTCTACCATGTTTACAGAATACCATGTCCTTCGAAAATATCATGAAGATCAAGGGTTACATGATTTTGGTGACAAGTTCCAATATCAAGATTTCAAATGGGCATGGTACAGTTTTGTTGACCTTCTGGATATCAACTTTGATGAAGGATTTATTTGTCCACATTGTGGAGATGATCCAGACACATTCATCATGGATGCCACCTCTGTGTCATTCCGGAAGGAATTATCATCTTGGTCTTTCCTGGAAGAGCTTGTTGTAGATACCTGTAAACCTGCTAAACCAAACAAAAAGCGGTAATTCTGTTGCTTTTATGATGCTCGAAATATTTAATGGCTTTTAGCCCATCTAGATAATCAAGCTTTGTAGTGTACGATACTGGATTGAAGGGTTATCAAAATTGAAAATACAAAATTATGACTGTTTAAAGATTACGTGTCAAATATATTTAAGACCTACGAAATTGTTTCAATGAATTTCCAAAATCATTAGTTGCAGTTAACCGTTTTAAATTTGAAAAATTCAAATAACTTTCTGAGGATTGTGAGATTTAGTTAGGTTCATGATTTTGAGTAGGTAGACATGATGATTAACTTTTATATACCTTCTAGATTATGACAGCAAATTACTGAAAGATTGAAACAAGAGGCATAGTTCTGGAGTATTCTGACTTAGAGTAGTGATGTTGAAAGTAGGTTTTTGAATCAAATCTTATTTGAATTTTGCTAACATTTCTATTTTCAGCATAGAAGAACGAACATTTGCAAGCAAAACACTAAGAACTTACTTCACTTCTTATGTCAGTAAAACTGGGATGAAAAAAATTGAAGTGTCATCATTTCTGAGTCTTCTGAAAGCTGAGTGTGAACCGGCTGTTCCACTTTTCAACATCATATTGGAGAGTTCCATTACTATTGGAGACAACATCTTTGTGTCTAGCATCTGGAAAGATTTCATCAAGTGCCTGGCTAGTGCATACCCTGTTTGTTCTTTCATCCCGACATCATCATGCATACATGATTTACTGAAAAGACTGTGTTATGAAGACATTAGAAAAGATGCATCATATTTATCAATTCTTCAACACAGTATTCCTGTTATTTTTTCGCTAGTATCAAAACTGAAAGACAAGTTTCCAAGAAAGGAATTCCATGATCTTTTGGAAGTGTTGATAGGAAAATCCTTATCACCTTTTCAAAACTTAAGAACATTAAACACACAGTCTGAGAGTACTAAGAGTGGTGAAAGTGATGTGTCATACTTTCCATCAATCTCAGTGAAAAGAGGACGTGGGAGATTTCCACATGACAGACATAGTATGGGGACATCAGATTGTCGCAAAACAGCAAATGGTCATCCATCTCTTTTGCCAGGGGTCTTCACACTTTTCTGTAAACATGGTAACTGTGATTTTTGGCTGCATATAGTGTTATGACCCATAGTTCTACTGGTAAATACATATGTTTTTATCTTAAATGTCAGTATCATTGGTGTATATTTCTATTATGTTTACTATTGTTTGAGACATGTCGGGTCATTTACAGATGAATAATATGTAAGTTTTAGCTCACCTGGCCTTAAGGTCCATGTGCACGTGGGTTTATACCATGTCATGTCGCCTGAATGTTGTCAAGTTTTCCTTTAAATGATTTCTTCTCAAGTACTACTGAGCAGATTTCCATCCAATTTGGCCTAAATCATCTTCTTGAGATTGGGGCCCAGATATGTACATGCATTTCATTTTGAAATTTATATTTTTAAGGTGTATGCTATGGATTTGAAGTCATGAAGTATCATGAATCACCAAATGTGCCTTTTACAATCCTAAGAACAAGATGTCATGAAGGTAACACTAAATTTATTTTACTTTACAGTATACACATATTTGCTTTCCTAAAGACTATGATCCAGTTACTTTTAGTGATAAGGAAGTAACTGGACTGTAGCACTTGAGCAAATGGCAATACACTAAAACATTTCTTATTTATTATTATTTAGACATTAAAAGATTATTTGTTCACGTCACTTTTTCATGACCAAATTATTATATTCATAATGATTTTGTTATGCAGATTTCTGAGAAATCACATCATTTGCTTAAGATCATAGATACATACTATGAGATCAGAAACTGATATATCTTAAATATTGTGAAGTATCTTGACAGTTTCAATAGAATCTTTTCAAATTTTGTTATTGTGTATTAAAATAGGCCATGGCAATCCCTGACTTTCAGTAACTTAAATGAAAATATTCTGTGCCCCTTACAAATTTGGGGGAAATGGGCTGAAGACAGTTTAGTTACAATGTTATCTTCCAGTAATAGCTAAGTTTCAGTGTATTTAACAATTTAGAAATAAACACGTGTAGTGGAAATAACAAATTTAGACTAAACTTTACTTTTTTGCATCCCAAATAATTATGTAGATTCCAGGTAATTAATTACCAAATTTTTGTTAGCTCATCTGGCACAAAGGAAATTGGGGGAGTTGCTTTAAAATCCTACTCCTCCTGAACAGCTTCATGCACTAACCATATTTGGTCTGAAACATCACAAGGGCAAGCAATCATATTTTCTGTAAATGAAGTTGGTGCAACCACACAATTCTGTTACAGTATTAGAATTAAGAACAGAAATAATTTACAATGCTGGAGGTATATTTATTTATTGTATGTGTTATTGTAAAAAAGAAAAAGACATAGTAAAAGTTATTTTATAAACATTGAAACTTGTCAGATGTATACAGCTGGTTTTTTCGTATGATAAAACACTTATAAAAGATATATATCCCTTCAAATTCGTTTACAGCTCCAAAGCTGATAGTGTATGACAATGCTTGCAATCTCCACACATACTGCCTAAATAGAGACCCAGGTTTCTTCAAAGAAACAGACTTCCGTGTTGATGCCTTGCACTTCAAAAATCATAAAGGTAAGTTGTTTCCATTATTGTACTAATTGTGGTGTGTATGTACTGATATGAAAACTAATGATAGATAAAAATATTTCAAATTTGAAGAAGAAAAAAATGCATGTAGTGTCATATTTTTTACTGGCATATTTAAAATAGTATAATTCACGTTTATATGGTGGATTTAAAAAAGAGTGTAGCAATAGGTTTTTTACATAGTGGCTTTATGGAGAACATTTTCAGTACTACTGAAACATGTATATTTGAAGCCAAGTAAGAATTCACATGCACTCATTTAAAAAATACGAAAGTTTTGCAACCATTCTGATGACAATAAATAAAACTGACCTCAAATTTTCATTTACAGCATGTGGACCCAGCTATGAACTGAAATCATACTCCCAGCACAAACAGCTGAATTCCCAGGTAGTGGAACAAGCCAACTCCCGCTTACAAAGGATTAAAAGTCAACTGTCATATATGACACAAAAAAATTTCATACAACATTGTAAATTCTATTTATGGGACCAGAACAGAAATGTTGTAGCAATGTTATGATTTTATGCCTGTGAAAAATGTGAATGAACAGCATCTAAGAGTGACATTAAGATATTAAGATATTTATCAAAATATTTTAGTAAGAAAGTCTAATTCTTAATCTATTTGAACTCAACACAAAAGGTTTTCAGACTTCAACAAAAAAAAAAACCTCAATAGAAAGAAATATTTCTTTCTGCTATATGTAAATGCTACCGTACATTCATTTTACTATAAATCATGGTGCTATTTGATATCACGATTAAAATAAAAATGATTTATTTTCAATGTATTTGACTTTTTCTCTCCTCTTGTTGAAAGTAGTTGGCAATTTTAACTGAGGAATTTGTTCTCTAGATGCAGGACAAGGAGTCAGAATATAAACTTCATCAGTTATTGAAATAATGCACTTCTGTATATAGTGGAATGTGTATTTTCATATTTTATATCATCACATCGGTTACAAAATCACCCAATTGGTATTTAAAGTGTCAAATTGAGTGGTAGTGTAAAATCAGTTAAAACACTGCACTTTTTACCTGCAACGTTTCATATGAAACATACAGCATAAGGGGATAACACCTTTGAATTATGGTAGTTATAAACATGTGATTTTGTAGCTATTTTCAAATCATAAATGACAAAAGTGGTACTTGGATGGAACATATTAGTATTTTAGCAATTTCATCCTTGGTGTTTTTCAACATTCTGCATTTTTTTCAAAATTTTAGGCCTCATTAGGTAATAGATAAACACAGAATAAAATTTATTTTACTATGTCTTAAAAAATATATATCTTACAGTATATTTAAGCTATATTGTCAAGATTACATGAAGTCTAAATTTTGACTCCTTATTCTGCCTCCTGAGTACATGCAGTCTGGTAAAGTTACATCTGACTACTCCTTTCACAAACTTGTAGAACCCCAAATTTAGTAACTATTCTAGAGGTGACAGAAAATCACATAGAACAGACAAAGTGTCATGTGACAGCAAATCACATAGAACAGACAAAGTGTCATGTGACAATAAATCACATAGAACAGACAAAGTGTCGTGTGACAGTAAATCACGTAGAACAGACAAAGTGTCGTGTGACAGCAAATCACATAGAACAGACAAAGTGTCATGTGACAGTAAATCACATAGAACAGACAAAGTGTCATGTGACAGTAAATCACATAGAACAGACAGTGTCATGTGACAGAAAATGTCACGGAACAAAGTGTCATGTGACAAAGATCAGACAATGTCATGTGACAGAAAATATAGAACAAAGTGTCATGTGACAGAAAATGTCATAGAACGAAGTGTAATGTGATAAAGATCGGACAGTGTCATGTGACAGAAAATCTCATAGAACAGACAGTGTCATTTGACAGAAAATGTCATGGAACAAAGTGTCATGTGACAAAGATCAGACAATGTCATGTGACAGAAAATATAGAACAAAGTGTCATGTGACAGAAAATGTCATAGAACGAAGTGTAATGTGATAAAGATCGGACAGTGTCATGTGACAGAAAATCTCATAGAACAGACAGTGTCATTTGACAGAAAATGTCATGGAACAAAGTGTCATGTGACAAAGATCAGACAATGTCATGTGACAGAAAATATAGAACAAAGTGTCATGCGATAGAAAATGTCGTAGAACAAAGTGTCAACATCACTAAATATGGTACATGTGAAGGAAAATCTCACAGAACCCACAAAGTATTAACATCAAAATATATTCAGGTGATAGCATATCTTGGAACATCGTAAGAAATTGAAGAGCTCAAGACATGCTAGTAGACCGGAATTTAAATTAAATTAAGTTCTAGAGTTATTGCGATGTCCAAGAATGAACAAAAGTACACAAATATAGATATCAAATGATGTGGAGGACAATACTCCAATCTTAACAGCTATAAATTTCCTAACTGTCTTTTTCATGCAAATTTTACGTATGTATTTTCCCATTATTAATTAAAATGATTGACATATGAAATGAGTTGCAGGTGACAATTTTTTTGGATGGACATGTCGAGCCTGACCACTTAAAATACAAGTTCTGTCAAGATTTTTTATGTTAATAATGAAAACATACAACTAAAAAAAATCTTCAAAGACGTGTTGTTAATTAAATAATGTTCTGTAAATCAACAATATTTTACATACTCTTAACTGTCTGTTTTACGCATAAAATGTGTTCCGTTTAGCAATCGTATATCTACATAGTATTAACTGTTATTTTAGGTGTAAAATGTGTGTTTCGCTCGGCAATCATATATATATATATATATACGTAGTACTGACGGTCATTTTGAGTTGTACTAAAATGTGTGTTCCGTTTGGCAATCATAAAGAATGAATGAAAGGGTATTTACATCCTTCTTTGTTAGGTTATATCGGGACAGCAACCTCCGAAGGGATGAAATGTTCTTTCATACATACACTAGGTGGGTTCGTACCCGCATTAGCCATTGGTCATACTGAGTATTGACGGCATTTGCTAGTTGTAAAACGTGTTTTAAGTTTATACATGGTATTAACTTACATTTTTAGGTGTAAAACGTGTGCTCTCTTCAGTAATCATAAATATACATAATATACATCTCCCGTTTCATTTTTATTACATTTGGTACAAAGTCTATCCGATCTATCTACATTGAACTTTTTGTCGGTTTCAACTTTTAAGGTATGAGCAGATATTCCAAAATGAGCAATCAACCTCTTTATAAATAGGATCAATAGATTTAGTTAGATAATATTTATCACCTGTGTGTGTGTTCTACGTTCATCTTGCATGCAAACAGAATCAACAAGCCTATGAAATAATGGTAAACTATACATCTGCTAAGTGTACACAAACTACTTAATAACTTTTGTTTGTAAACATCAAGTAAGCGTTGCTTAATCATTGTAAAAGTATGTTTGTTAAAACATCTCTCATTCCATATATAACCCAGTCCAAGGTTATAAAGCTCACTCCTTATTTGTTCAACCCAAGGATCATCGTATCTTAACATAATATAACAGGACTGTAATATTATATAGTCAGAATTAAGCTGGGTGTCAATCTTACTAAAGATTGTACATTTTAGAACAAGCTTATATTATGTATTTTATGCAAAATATACACGTGTATATTGACTTGATTGTATTTAACATTTTGCCTTGTATCCCTTGTACAATAAGCTTCGACCATAAGTTGCATCTATTTATATAATTTATAATATGCAAAGATGTACACTGTTATCAACTATTAATGCTCTAAATCTGGATATTGTTATTGATATGAATTTACTACTTCTCGGAAATGAAAATCTGTCAGTTGAAACAAACACTGCAATTTTTAGAAATGTGCAAAATTACATCAAACCCAGCAAAAGGTTTACTTAAAGTAATATTGAGTTTTACGTCGTGTATCGTTGGTATATTTATTTCCTTTAAGAGTTTATACTTGTTTTATGTAAAATGGTATTCATTGTGATCACATTATGCTAATTCTACATCTATGTAAATATATTGTGGAGAGAGCCTTTGTAATGTTGTAACAACTTGTGCTCAATCCGTTTTGCAATAGAATATGTTTAAATCAAAATATATAATTGAACGCTTTGTAGTCAATAAGACAACAATACAAAACGTTTATTATTATGAAAGGTACGGTTTATTCAAGTTTGTACAGCACAAATAGCATCAATTACTGTCGAAAGGCCAGGACGAAACCCAAACTTGGCATCCGTTAACACGTTATAACTTTTATCCCAGATCAGGAGACGGTTATTCATAACAGAAGTAAACAATTTGCCTA
>JAULCA010438385.1:0-10864 GCA_032360845.1 Crassadoma gigantea | reverse complement strand
TTTATTTATAGGTGTTAACTTTGGATTGGAATGTGAGTCTTGCGAAAACACAATCTCAAAAACAAGTATATGTACGACTACACCTGCGTATATGCTGCAGTGCAATTATTATTAAAAAAAACCAGTTCCATAGAGGTCTACCCAATCTAAAAGAAATGACTCATAGATTTTAGCATTCAAGGTGTGACAGACATGCATATCATAAGTTACGCATTCAGAAGAAAACGGAGTGGCATATTACGAAATTTCTTTGAATTCCTCCGTATCTTTGTAAGTCGGAGGTTATGAAAATATGGGTTTTCTACTTGAAAAATAGATGCATACAGTATTCACATGAACTAAGTTCAAATAGGTGTTTTACGTCTCATATCACTTGAACACTACACGGATTGCTATTAAACTTTCAACGAAGTTACATATCAAGTAAACAAAAACACAAAAAACATTCAAGTGTAAACAACGCTAATCAATTCAAAATATTGAAACATTGGTGACTTGCCCAATTGGTGACTTGCCCGAAATGATTCGGGGTTAAATTCGAAGTATATTGCGTTTTCAAAATAGCACATTATTTTACATAACACAAAAGAAGCCTCACGCATATGACGTTTCCTGTGGTATTTCTGTACCATACAAAATGCGTGTGTTTAATGTTACAATTATTACATTGTTATATAAAATCAATACTATATATGGAGCTGTCGTGTGCTTTGAGGATCCCTACATTAGAAATTTGTTTGTTGCATGACTATACCGTTTTTATTTCTGAATATTTTAGTTTAGTTTAAATAAATTTTATTGCATAAATACTATCGCAACTTATCATTGCCCTCTCCATAATACAAGTACGCATATGCAAAGATTAGGCCTAATAATAATTAGCGCATAATACATTTCATATAGCATAAGAAAAGCAAACAAACATAAAACAGTAGAAAAAGTGTAAGAAACAATAGAAAAAAAAAGATACTGTTAGATGAATTAAGTATTACAACAGCTAGGTAAAGATGACACTATATTGACCTGTATTTACGCGAACCGTTTACTACCAACAATAAATTTTTGAACATGTTTACAAATAATTTAGTGAGATTTTATATCCAACAAATTATCTCCAAACAAAAGGCTTTCTAATGAAATATTGGTATACAATATTAAATGTTGAAACAGAATATTTCTTTGGACAACAAAATATTTCATTGGACAACAAAAAATAGAATATTTGGCGTCCTCTTTACTATGTCCACATATACAGGATGGACTGTCAATTGGGTTGACACAGAATAAATCATAATTAAGATTACTAAAATTATTATTAATACGACAATGTCAAATGTTCAAGATCCTTTCCCAATACTCGTTTGATACTTTTTCTCATAAGAGTACTTTATTTTGATTGATGGAATTTTTAAACTGTTTAAATGTGGTACCGTTTCTTTTTTCCAGAGACAAGTTATTCCACAAATTACATGTATTAGATATAAAAGAAGATATAGAGAAGACGATATTGAGTTATTTGATATTCATCTCTATTTCTAAGATTATAAGCAGATAGGTCAAACGTTTTCAGAGGAAGAAAAGACACAAGATAGTTTAGCGAATGACCTGACTAAATCTTGAGTTTTCAGAACAATCTACGCTCTATTAAGGATTGTCAGTTTAATTCTTGATACAGTCGAAATTTACATGTAAAAATTGGCAAAGCTGTAATAAATCTGGCAGCTTCACACTGGATGTTTTCAATAGCTTCTGTGTCTCTTACGTTACAACTATTCCAAACCTAACGAGCATATTCTACGAGAGGCCGAAAATAAACCAAGTATACTTTCACTAGATTCTCTCTACGTAAAGTATATTTTAATTTTCTAAGGGTTGATAGATATTTCTTAGTTTTATTTATATTACTATCAATATGAATACTCCATTTAGAATCCTCACTAATATTAACTCCTAAGTGCTTGTGAGAATTTACTATCGAAATCCGAATTTGATTCATAAGATAAATTAAGAAATGATATTAATTATGATTCAGTTTTCTGTGGATTAAAAGCCATTAGCCATTAATGAGACCAAAGTTTTAGTTCTTCTAAATCAAAATGTATTACTTGCTCCAACTCGACCATATTCTTAGACGAATATGTAAATGCAGTATCGTCAGCGAATAATCAAGCATCTGATAATAAAGTATCTGAAATATCATTAATATATATATAAGACATAAAAGTGGCCCTAGGACTGAACCCTGTTGACCTGTAGCTTTGAGAACTCTTTTAGAGGATGTACGGTTTTGAATAACAACTAATTGTTTTCTTTCAGAGAGGTAGTGTGCAAACCATTTCAAGAGATTTCTCGTGATACCATATTTTTCATGTTTCAAAATTAAACCTCTCTGCCAAGCCCGATCGAAAAAATTTGAAAAATCACAAAATATAAAGGCAGTGTGTTCTTTGTTTTCAAGCGTGGTTAGAATTTTATGATAAACTTCTAGTTGATGAGTAGTGGAGTGCTTTGGAAGAAATCCAGACTGTACATGTAGTTTATACAACAAGTTATGTTCAACAAAGAAATTATACAAATGTTTATATACGATACGTTCAAAAACCTTTCATACACGGAATGACCTTACTTGTAAAGTGGTATAACATCAGCAAGTTTCCAAGAAGCAGGGAATTGATATATACTTAAGGATTCATTAAATCACAACGAAAGTGGAAGAGCAATCTCATTTGCAACAAGTTTTTATATTTTGTGACTTATTCTGTCTGGACCAAAGCTTTGTTTACTTTCAAAATTGGGTAATATCTACTAGTTCTTGGTGAGTAACTTGTAACTCACTAATACTAGAGTTTGTTCTTTTACCAAGATATGGCAAGGATTTATTGGAGTCGTCAAGATCAGTAACAGACTGAAAGTATTTATTGAAAATTTCGCATTTACCAATATCATCAGATACTACTTTATTAGATATATTATCCAACAAAGGGGGGATGTCTGTGCTTAAATCTTCTTTAATTAACATTCTCATAATCTTCCGATAAGTTCTTGGACTATTATCACTGTTTTCTTTGAAAACATCCATAGTTTCATAAAAAATGCTCCTTCGCATATTTAATCATATAACATGTAGTTACATTATTTCTGGCTTTTATATGATTTGCAAGGAACAAATACTCTGCGCAATCTGTTTCTAGTTTTCATGTTTTCTTATATCACCATCCATCCAACATCTATCATTTGGTCTCAATGTTACATGGTTTTTTTTATGAATATATAGCCACGCCTTGAAGGACATATAATAAAAGTAATGACGATTAAATAAACAAAATTGAATCTTTCAATAGGACTAGACTGGGATTCGAACCCTGGACTTCAGATTATCATGAAAAAGCTCTAACCGACTTAACTTCTTTGTTAATAGAAGTACATTATGAAACTCTGGCCAATTGCGCCACAGTTATATCAAAAACAAAAGTATGGGGAGATTAAAAGAACAGTACAACGCGAGGGCTTTTACTACACCGGCGAACATTTAACGGATGAAGGGAGATAACTCGAGTTGTTGAACATGCTCTGTGCAACATGTATTATACAGACAGTAGTATACCAACATGTAGCGTACCTGATACATTTGTATTATTCAATGCGTTTATCAGAATTTGACAAATCCCCTTGTACTCGATCGCACGTAGAGAAAAAACGCTGCTCGATGCATATAAATGGGCCCGATCCCTTCTCCGACACGTTATGTCGGGAGTAAACGACT
This sequence comes from Crassadoma gigantea, assembly GCA_032360845.1. Taxonomy (NCBI): domain Eukaryota; kingdom Metazoa; phylum Mollusca; class Bivalvia; order Pectinida; family Pectinidae; genus Crassadoma; species Crassadoma gigantea. Next base: position 7,101 of record JAULCA010438385.1, on the reverse strand, counting down.
CCCTGCACACCAGTAACTAAAGGATGCCAGCCCGATGTTTTACGACCGGGTTGTGTGTACCAAGATACAAAATAGCCGCTACCTGACAGGTGACCAGCATCTTTATTTCCTCCAACTTGAAGAGTTACAAGATCATATATACAAGTTAATCAATTGTTAATTCATAATTAAATATTCATACCAGATGTTTTTTGTTCAACTTCCCTAGACACCTTTCTAGTGGAAAACTATACATTACTGGCATTTTTGCGACATGCTTGTTATATCAACATAATCCGCTTGTACTACATGAAAGAGGACCCTAAAATGTTGTGGTCATGAACCAATAACAAATCATGTCCTTTTACCAAAATAAATTTCAAAGAAACTAATCCACCGCTTAAAGCATAGGTAAAAGGGTGCGTACTTTATTTCGGTATGCCATATAACATCTTTGATTCACGTAAAGGAAATGAAAGCTTTAAAAATAATGAGCCATTTTTTTTTTAAAAAGTACGTTTGTGAGAAAAGACTTGGAAGCACCATCTGTGATCCGAGGTCGGTCACGTATAAAAACCGATTTGTGTATTCCGAGACGACCCCTTTATTTAGATCGCTTTAACAGAAACAACCTTTCGTGAAGTCTGTAACAAGGTCTAGCGTACCGAGTCGATCCTCCCGACACCTAACACCAATTGGGAACGTTTGTTCCGCAATCTGTCAGGGAAGTGACAGCATTAACGAACATTGGCACGCGCACTTGACCCGCTACATAGACAGACGGTCAGCGTTCGGCTGCTGTATCTAAAACGGCCGGACAATCTCCGGTCCGTATTAACATTTTGCGGTCAGCTTATTGACGGAAACAAAATGTACTTATCAGGATTCCGGAACACTAGACTATTTCCTTCATCCTGGTACAAGCAACAGGACAGAGACACTGAAACTGGATTGGCACCTAACGACAAAATAAAACACGTGAGCTTTTATTTACAAAAGAAACAATGGTCAAAATAAACGAAATAAAGCACAATTTAAAACTATATGAATGATCGAGCTTATTCATATTGTCTTTCAATAAATACCTGACTGCTAAACGACAACTATCGGCTGCAAGCCGTGTATTATAAAATAAACAGTCCGTAAGGTATAGACATTGTAACATGAAGTGGCCAGAAGCAAATAAGCATACTGCTGATACAATAAACACGCCTCTCAAAGTGAAAATTGTATGGTATAAAATAGTGACACATTGCACAAGATAATGAATTAATTGTCTGAAACAATACCTGACAATAAGTCAATTAAGATCAGTTACACCTGTACATGTATATAAGAAGCTACCGTTCTGAAAAGCTAGAACTCCCGAACTCTGTCGTCAGCCTTAAGTGTGGGATATCGAACATTCTTCCAGGAACAAAGTACAACAGCCAGATCTCATGAAGTTTTAGAGAATGATAGAAAATACCCAAACTAATGAATACAAAGAAAAATTCTACATCGAAAAGATGAGGACAATACACATTGCTGAAAGAAAACCGTAGTTCACGGCTTTATAGATTTACGAAAATTGATTAGCTATTTGTTAGGTTCATTGAACAAGATTACTGCCGAACAAATTGATAATTTTCTGGGCAATAACATTAAAAAAATTGCTGATACCAATATACATTTACATGAAATATGAATGCTCAAAATGAAGGACACGTTCGCAATACAAACGAAGCTGGAACCGAGACAGAAAACGGTGCATGTATGTAAATGTAATTTACTTTTATCCCGACACTGATATTACAAATGTTTTAGACAGTCAAGTGGTTGAGTTTTTATTGCCAGATTACAGGATATTGAAACACTGAATTATCTATATACTACTTTACACACTTACCGGTAGTATGGTAATTTCATTATCATTGGTTGACAGTATGAGAAGAAATTGAGAACGACTATAGAATAACTTGAAAATAACTTGAAAACGGATTTATCTATTCCCCAGCTCTTGAGAACGTATTTTCTCAAAAAAAACGTCTGTTTGCCCCAAATGACTTCCCAAACTGGGAAAAGTTTCTACAAAAAAGTGATCCGCGTAAGAAAATAGTTCATCATTACATATCAATACAGAATTACAGGAAAATATTGTAAGAATAACAACACCATTTCAGTTGTAAATGTGCACATGAAAAAAGCCAATGACAATAGGATGGCTTTTAAAAGTATATTTATCTCCGTTGTTTTAAGCTCCATTGCATTCCTCCGAGCTAAAATTATATTCGTTTACGTTTGTTAAAGGCGATCGTTGACCATTGAGCTTAGAAGTCAAACCCTGAAATAACAGTGTGATTATCTACATTTTGTATAACTATCAAAATTTAAAACAGGAAGAGAAAATCAATTATTCTTTCAGGATATCAACAATTGAGTTGTGCAAAAAAAAAAAAAAAAAAAAAGACCTTACATTTTATATGTTGAATTTGCAATGGAATAAAGCAAAAACTTTATTATATAAGAGTTTTATTTTTGGTATAGTGGGAATGTGAGAAATAAAAACCTCATTAGAAGAAAGGTTATGATTGGGGTTTTAGATCCTGTCTGTTTTTTTCTTGAATAATTTAATGAATATTGACGAAAAACGTCTCCTTGTCTACCACCGATTTTATGTTTTATGTAAATAATGCACAAACAAAATTCATTATTTAAACATACTTTATTAGTTTATTCAAAACTAGTTCATTCGATTAATTAAATATGTTTTCATGCAATGATGTTTTTCGATAAGATACTAGCTGCCATAGAAATCACAAAGTAAATTTTTGACTCTGATTCTGCATTTTGGGGCTGTGTATTACCCTGTAGCAGGGTAATAAAATACAATATTTCATTTCATGCGTATTTTTGTCCATGTTGTCAAAATGATTTTTCCCAAAATGATCTTCTTGAAGGCCATCTCAAAACTAGTCCTTTTAAGATGCATTGCGTTAAGTTGCGGTGACAGGGCATACATGTATTAAGAAACCATGGTAACAGCATCTAAACACATACATGTTATGAAACGAATTCGAGGTAGCGGCATACGAATTAAGTTACCAAGGGATACAAGAAATTATAAATCTAATAGCAAAAGCGAAACTCGGTCAGGTCAGAATAAGAAAGAATGGAAACGAATACAAGTAAAAAATAATATCCTTAATTAAAAACAAAGACGACAGATACCCTAATTCGTGTTTAATTGAAATTCAAAACAAGAGACTTACAATACTTTGACTCGTATATCAGGAGCAGAGGTTTCAATGATGAGTTGGAAGATTTTTAAAACTATGAAACATACACCAGAAATTAATTAAGAAAGCAATTAGTTTGTAAATGTTAATGGAGAAAGTATTCCTATGGTACCACTCTATGTTATCTGTGTTGAGTGTAATGTTGACGAGCCGTCTATCACATTGTTTTTGTTGTCCTACTTACCGCTCCGTTTTTTCTACGCCACGGCTTGCAGTGATCGTTTCTATACAAATTGTAAAATATTTTGGATGTATTGGTTTATTCCATTAAAATAGGCTGTGATTCATTATGCCGCTATATACATGTACATAAATATAGAAAAAAATACGAACCCAAACGAGTCCCACTAACAACTTTACCCGATGACATTAGAAGCCAAGATTTTACTGAAAGACGAGGCAAACTTAGGTTAACACGCTTATTCATGTTTTAAAATCTTATAATTGCACCATGTCAATTGGCGCCAGTCTGGGTTGGGTTGTTAATATATAAGGTAAGGGTTGTGCAGACGTGTACTTTTCTTTACAAAAGATGTTGCTGTTTAGTAAAACAAGACGTCAATTGATAGCAATTATTAACTTACTTTTAACAGCTATGTGTTCAAATGATATGTTTCTTTAAAAAAAAAAAAAAAGTTCACCGCCTCTTAATAAAATACAAAATACAATCAATATCTTTTCTAAATCTTTTCATCTCATTGCAGTACATTCTACGTCCGGTTATTGCTAAAGCGGCTTCAATGATTAAAAGATTACGCTGCCTAGAAAGGATCATCTCACAAATGACTATAAGAACATGGTACAAAGCAAAATGGTTTCGAAACAATACATGAAGTCATAAAGTCACCATGTTTTATCAGACAAAGCTAAACCATGATAAGACTGATTTGTAAATTTTGTTTGTTTGGAACTTAACGCCTTCGTAAGAGTCAGATCCATCCGATTGGACTAATTTGAGAGTGCGTTGTCATATACACTGAATGGTTGCAGAAGCTTTGTCGTGATATGGTTTGTTTCATGATAATCACTTCAACGTTTCAATAAAGTCTTAATATCGTGTCAAATAGATTTTGTAGTGGAAAGATAATGTGAGAGAATCCATGCGAACATTATCGACGTGTTATGTAATACATTAGCCGAAATGCATGAGCTACGTTGTATAATCGACTAGGATTTGGTACCATTAAAACTCTCAATGCCGCACTCTACTGTGTTGTGTTAACGGGAACCTGCAAGTTTACATAAATGCGTGTCAATATAAAAATATGAAGACATAAAATTAATCATATTACGGTATGTACGTTATTTAAAGGCGATTCTCTACGCCGATTTATGTATATATAGGGATTGAATCTGGTTTTCCAGTGTTCATGCAAGTATTGACGGGGTAAAATATACTTACATACGACATGAGCAGCCGCAGCGAAGCGAAGTGTTTAAGTAAATTTGTACCCGTTCATACGCCCCTGCAGGTAGGGCGTAAGAATTTATCTTCTGTCCCTAATTGCATGATCGTAAGAGGCGACTGAATTTGGGACCTTATCTTTTCTATTCTTTCTAAACAACGTTTTGTCTAATCTGTTGAGCGTTCGCCCCTGTGAGGAAGACTTTGGGTTCTGTCCCCTGGCCGAGAGTTTCTACACCTGCTTAACGCTCAGCAAATTAGGAGTTGAACGACTGGTTCGCCCGTTGTCAGAATAATGACCGGGTGGGACGTCGTACTGTGTTTCTTCGGCAGTATGTTTCAGTGAGGTAGCACTATAAAGTCGCCATCAGTTCCGCGCTATCACAAGGAGACAAACACGAACCTATTGCAGCCTCCCGCAATACACACGTATACATTAAAAACAGACCTCTTGCAAACAGGGGAGGCCTTACTTAAATGACCTTAGTTGTTAATAGGACGTTTAACAAAATCAAACCAAACCAAACCCGTTCATACATGATGGTACAACAGGAGCGAACAAACTGATGCATACTATACCCAAATGTCAATTATATATACACCAAGAAGCTATTTACAATATTTACAGGGGTGGCACACATTTACAGACTTAAGAACTCTGCCGCATTTCGGGTCGTCTGAACTGCCACCTAATCCACTGACTTCGACGTAATCCTGACTGACTTGAATGGATGTAATCCTGGCAATCCTTCATGTCCTCTTGAGCCCTTGTCCTAGAAATCAAAGTTGAAAGAACCTTTCACTGCAAAGTCCCGATGGAATTACCAGACAAGTTGTACGGGTCATCTTCAGCGATAGACTGTGAAACGTAGTAAGCTATTCCACCCGCGGAAGGTCCCCTGTCAGAAAGGCGACCAAAGAGTACTTAACAAGGCCCTGTTCCTTTCTGATGAACTCGGACACCTCGTCGAAGGAGCCAAGTCCCAATCTCTTGAACACCTATAACAACAACCCATTCATGAAACCAATTTTGAATGCGTCCTCATAAACGGCCAACCTTAGCCCGATGTGCTTGTCCACCGTATGTTAGCGCAAAAGGTTATCCTGCTCAAACTGCAGTTTACAAACAACACAGACAGAGCCAGAATAAGAATACCAGGGTAGGTGTTTGCAATGAGTAAGCCGTCTATGATGGCTTAACCTCTCAGTCTCTGGGAACAAATTACATTTGAGTATTTTGAGGTTACTCTTAGTCGAGTATGCAAGTTTCTTCATCAGAAACCATCGCTGTAAAATACAGCAGAACAATCAGAATACATTAAATATAATATACATATTTACACAAGAATCCACACACTGTCTATTCACAACAATAGTCTTGAAGGTATTGCAGTCCCCTACGACACCTCCTGTTCTTGGACGTCACCTCCTATTCCTGAGTACCCGTTACGTCATAGGTAGGGTCTCGTCTAAAACCTCCTGGTCCTGGAGTTGCCAGGTGTCCGTAAGCAAAACCCTCCCGTCGTCTCCTCATTGGAGGATCCATCCCGACTCTGATAACCTGTAATTCTCTATTTCCTCCCCTGGCCCTATGGTCTCATTTCGCGGTAACCCTAGGAACTCGTTTCTCATTCAAAACATCCAGACTGTTAAGCTTCTATCTTTACATAGCTTTATTCTGTCATGATGGACAACGCCTTCCTTTTTCCCGTCACGGATTCTATAGAGGACAGGAGTTATCACACCCGGCAGCAGATAGGGCCCGTGCCACGGCGTCGTCAGTTTTCTACTTCTGCCTACCTGGGTTGCCGAATTCAGTTTCATCACTACATCCCAAATAGTGAACCCCTTCTGACGCATCTTGAAAACTAGTAGATTTTCCCAGTCAATAGCGTGCACCTCTTTCACAGTATGACAGAGAGACTGGACATACCCCGATGGTTCCGACGTTGCTCACAAGACCACACACAGAACTGCCTTTGGCTGGGAAACCTTTAGCAATCATCATTAGATTGGGCGTGAACCCAGTATGACGATTCTGTATTGCGCTTATAACAATTACAAGCTGCAGAGGTTCTTAATGAAACATTAAAGCATCTGCAAAAGGGTGCGATTGTACCGCATCACCTCCCCATTGATGCATGGCCTGGGAGCGCCTGAATGATACTGTCCCAGGCTGGCCTTCGCTTTCACAATCGTTTTTTAAGGCTACATGTGATACGGGGAAGAACAAAGGCGGTGCTATTTCGAGTCATTCCATGCCAAATAGCTGTTCTCTAAAGACAGCGCTGAGTCTTCTGCCGTCCAAGATGACCTGATTAGGGGAGGTTATGACAGAGCTCAAGGATGGCGCTCTGGAGATTCCCTGGGGCGAGGAACAGAAATATGGGAAGGAATGGGTTATCCCAAAGGTTGTATAGTTCACCGACCCTTATATTA
>JAULCA010438374.1:0-10864 GCA_032360845.1 Crassadoma gigantea | reverse complement strand
ATTACTGGGTAGTGGTCACTGTTATGATTACTGGGTAATAGTCACTGTTGTGATTACTGGGTAGTGGTCACTGTTGTGATTACTGGGTAGTGGTCACTGTTGTGATTACTGGGTAATAGTCACTGTTGTGATTCCTGGGTAATGGTCACTGTTATGGTTACTGGGTAATAGTCACTGTTGTGATTACTGGGTAGTGGTCACTGTTGTAATTACTGGGTAGTGGTCACTTTTGTGATTACGGAGTAGTGGTCACCGTTGTGATTACTGGGTAGTGGTCACTGTTGAGATTACTGGGAAGTGGTCACTGTTGTGATTACTGGGTAGTGGTCACTGTTGTAATTACTGGGTAGTGGTCACTGTTGTTATTACTGTGTAGTGGTCACTGTTGTGATGACTGGGTAGTGGTCACTGTTGTAATAACTTGGAAGTTGCCACTATTTATATAACTTAATAGGTAGTTGTTGTTGTTGTAATTTGATTGGTTTGTAGCCTCTGTTTTTATAAGTGGGTCTAGTTGTCAGTAAGTTTAAATTACTGGATAATAGTCATTGTTGAGATTACTTGGTAGTGATCATTTGTGGAACATTATAATGGAAATGTCTATTTGACTAATAAATTCTGCTTCTAAATATGGTTCATTTTTTGTGAGGATTTGAAGAATTATTCCTGAATCAGCTGCAGATTTTTTTCCACTCAATCAATATTCATACTTCAAAATAATTATTGGATTACTATTTTCCCTCATCAAGGAAGTTTTACAGTATTGTGTTAGATTGATGTGTTTTTAAATACTTTTTGCTCAATTAAATTCAACAGTGTTAGTGTACGCTTGATAATATATGGATCAAATATAAATATCTGTGGCGTTCAATGGATAATATTTTATGTACATACCTGGAATTATATTATAAGTAGATGCTGTCTTAAGTTCATTTTACATACATGTATGTCTTCTAAAATTGTATGGTAATGGACTCCAGAAAAAAAATGAAAAAAAAACCCCAACTGTTTTTTTCATTGAGGTATTTATCTCGGACATTTGTACAGTTTTCAGTTTCCTTGAATGTTTGTTTAGGTATACAGACAACAGCAGTAAAACAAGGAGGAGACCTGGTGATTAATGGGGGTAAGATGTGGACCACTAATGCATTCCAGGCAGACTGGATGTGCTTACTGGCTAATACATCCAATGGACCTGTGTATGGCAACAAATCACTTATCTGTTTGCCCATGAACTTACCAGGTAAATATAATGAGCAAATCAGCAAACTGTTAAGTTAAGTTTATTTCCAATACAGGATCTTAACATAAACTTTTAACTTTCTGTTAATAATGGACAACATAACAAATTAACATACAAACTCTAGAACCTCTTTGTTCTGTAGTTACACTGGGGATTATTATGCCCCATAGCACTGTGTAACTACCCTAAACATAGTCGTCATATCTTTTTGGAGCAGTCACGCTTCTCTTAGGGTTACGCCGCACTGGTACCGGTGTGTTCACAGTTTTTACAGGTGAGTGAGTGTCCGAAACACTAGTGGTTTGTTCCACACAGACTTTACTTCATGGAAGTGGGCTCGCGACTGAAGATTCGATGACTGGTATAACAACAGTTTCATTGTTCGAAAAGGCACGCGTGATGACTGGCTTGAAATCCATAGATGGTGCAATGTTCGAGTCACGCAACTGATCTAAGTGTCGACGCCAGAATACGCAGCTGATGGTTCCAGACGTCCACGCTGGTTTATTTCCTCGATAATCTCGTATGGCGACAGTTTGACCAGTGTCAAACGAGCGCTGCGCGACATGTCTTTCCTCAATCATTTTGCTTTGAGAGTCCTCAACATGGCGTTGGAGATTCGGTTTAAGCAGATCCATTCTAGTGCTTATGTTTCTCCAGATGAAAAGCTTTGCAGGCGTTTCGTTGATGGTGGCGTGGGGCACGTTACGGTAAGCCATCAGGAAGTCTGGTTCCTTGGCGCTAGATCGCATCGCCATTTTAAATGACTGAACAAATCTCTCTGCAAGTCCATTGGTACTGGGATGATACGGTGCAGAGGTTATATGACGAATCCCATTGGCTCGGACGAATTTCCTGAATTCTTCCAAAACAAACTGAGGACCATTGTTGCTGACAATCTGCCTTGGGATTCCGTTTTATGCAAAGATGGTACGCAGGACCTCAATGGTCTTTTCAGATGTCGTAGTAGTCATTTGTACTACTTCTGGCCATTTCGAGTTTGCTTCTACTAGGACGAAAAACATTGATCCGAGAAATGGTTCTGCAAAGTCTATGTGAATGCGAGTCCATGGCTGCACACGCCTTTCTCACGGATGCCGCGGGTGGTGAATGCTTCACATCCTGGCATCCCTTACAACTCTTTGTGACAGTCTCTATGTCCGTGTCAATGCCCGGCCACCATGTGTAGCTTCTGGCCAGGGCTTTCAATTTACAATGCCGATATGGCCAGTGTGAAGTTCCTCTAACACGCGATTGCGCAGACGTGGTGTAATTATGACACAAATTCCCCACAGGAGACAATTAGGTGTACAAACTCTGTGTCACTGTTACAAATCGCAAACTGTCTCGCGTTTCACTTGCTCATGGCTGACCGGAAGTGTATCAAACTGTGACAAGTTGAGTACATCCGCAGCATCAAGTTCCTCAATATCAGACTCATTTCCTGTGATGTTCAGTGGTATTCGCTAAAGACTATCAGCATTGCCATGTCGCTTTGTGTTTTTATACTGAATCGCATAGTCCTACCCTGTGAGAAATAACGCGTACCTCTGTAATCTCGCAGCTGATGTCGTGGAAATCCTTTTCTGGGGACTACAAATAGACACCAATGGTTGGTGATCCATCATCATAGTGAAGTGGCGTCCGAATAGGTACATGTGAAAACGCTTCACCGCCCACACTATTCCAAGTGCCTCTTTTTCAATTTGGGCGTAGTTTTGCTCTGCCTTGTTCAAAGAGCGTGACACGTACGCTTTGGGTGGTTCCGTTCCATCGACCATTACATGGGAGAGCATTGCTCCTAGACCTTTCGGTGACGCATCACTAGCCAACTGCAACGAAAGGTCTGGGTCATAATGTGTCAGTACCTCCTTTGACATTATCATACGTTTGATTTCCTCGAACGCATCGCGACATTCCTTGCTCCATTCCCATTGAGAGTCTTTCTCTAACAACTTGTGCAGTGGGTGAAGTGTTGCGGAGAGGTTTTTGAGAGACCTGCCATAGTAGTTTACTATGCCAAGAAACGATTTTAGCTCTGTTGTGTTCTTAGGTACTGGTGCGTTGATCACTGCTTCGATCTTTTCCTGTGTTTTGTGCAGCCCTTCACTGTCGATTCATGTCCACAAAATGACACTTCTGAAAAATGCACACTTCTCCAGATTTGTTTGAAGACCATACTTGTGCAGATGCTTGAGCACAGCATCCAAGTTCTCCAAATGTTCATCCACGGTCTTGCCCTTGATGATCATATCATCAATAATGCATTTCACACCTGGCAATCCCTGTGGGATCATGTCCATTGTCCTTTCCCAGATCGCCGGGGCTTAAGCAATGCCGTATACCAGCCGATTAAACTGGTAGAGACCCTTGTCTGTGTTTATCTTGAGTAGATGGTGCGAATCCTCATCAACCTCCATTTGTAGATATGCTTGTTGTAAATCTAGTTTGGTTTTCCTCCAGCAAGTGCTGCGAAGATATCCTCTGTCCGTGGCAACGGATACTGATCAATTTCTAAGACAGGGTTAACGGTTACTTTAAAGTCACCGCATAGATGCACTTTGCCCAACTTCTTAATCATGGGAACTAAGGGCATAGCCCCCTCTCTGTAGTTCACTTTGGTAAGCACACCGTTTTCCACAAGACTTTCAATTTCCACCTCAACTTTAGGTCTAATCGCGAACAGGAGTCGTACTGCTCGGTATTGTCACACTTGTTACGTGAACGTATAGGTTCCATTGACATCAATTTGATGGTAGGCCAGTCTAATGATATGTGCTGGAGCCAATCGCGTCCAAAAAGTGTTGGACCTCCTTTTGGCACTATGTACAACTTCAGGTTTTTACACTGAGTGTTGTATTCAACCTTCACATGGGCAACTCCTAACGGTTTGAGTTTTTCACCCGAATAAGTTTTCAAACACACATCTGGTGGATCCAAGTTTCCAACTTGGCCCGGAAAAATGTTTATTATACTCTTTCTCTGTCATGACGGAGACAGCCGCACAAGTATCTAACTCCATTTCCACTGTAACGCCGTTGATTTTTGGAGCGATCAATATCACACCTTGTTTTGATTTCTTTAAGGAGTTTGGTCACAAGTTGTGGTCAACCCCATGACACCGAAAAACACTTGTTTTTACCCGGTTTGTTGTGGTTCCCAAATGGTTTATTACCTTTGTAATTATTGTTCTGGGGTGCAGACCTTTTAGTATAATGTTTTTGGGGTGTAGACCTTTTAGCATAGATTTTATTCACGCCTGTAGACTTCATTTGATGGGTCGACTGTAATTCGGTCGCGTTACGTGCCGCCTTTTCCATAGCAAGGGCTATGTCTCCTGCCGTTTCTGATGTGAGGGTTGCCTCAGAGAGCAGCTTTTTCTGAATATGTTCTGACGGCAATCCACACACGAGTCTATCTCTCAATGAATCATTCAGTGTGTTGCCGAACTCGCAATATTCTGAAAGTTTACGTATGGCCGCCAGGTATTCACGAATACTCTCCCCTTCTCGCTGTTCACGTTTGTGAAAATGGAAACGCTCCGCGATTACTAGAGGTTTGAGACTCAGGTGATCTTGCAATGTTTTCACTAGATCTCCGTACGATTCCTCTGCCGATTTTCTGGGGGCTGTAAGACCGCGTAATAACGTGTATGTAGGGCCACCGATTAAACTCAGTAGGGCTGGAACTTTCTTTTCGTTTTTAACAACATTGCAGATGAAATACTGTCCTAACCGTTCACTATAACTGTCCCATGTTTCTACATTATTGTCAAAAGTGTCCATACGACCAATTCTCCCTGCCATCGTGATAATACTAGAGTGTGAATGGGTACTCAGACTCGTTGTTTCCTCGTAAACACTTGGGTTTTACTCACGCAGACGACATCGCTTCAAACAGCTTTAGTAAAGCAGACAGACAGTTTCTGACAGAATTACGTCATCAGTACACGTATTACACCTTTACCCAACATTTGCGAGAGTTCGTTTCATTCCTCGTCGCCATTATATGTCGTGTTCTTCTAAGTTTGTTGTAGAACAAACAGTCAACACAGCGTTGACCATTCTGACATTTTAATAACAAACCCACAATGCAATACAGGACAGTGACTAAATCAGTATCCGGAACCAGAATGCGGACCGGAACAGCCAACTGTTATATTTATAGCATCACAACACATTCACTGTGGGAAGTTTTCAAAAAGAACAAAAACAAAACAAGGGTATCTACTATCAAAGAAATTCCAGTGGAATTACCTGGTCATTTACCTGCACTGGAACAGGGATTCCTACCCTATTATCTTTTGAGTAAACAAATTGTTTCCATAATGATGTCACTCTGATACCATATACAAAGGGGATACAAGTTACACTTTCTAGCTATTTATATGAACATATTTGAATACAAGGCGACAGAAAGACCGAAGCTATATCAGTACAGTTGTAATTTATAAGATTGAAAGATAAACAAAAAGCCATTACGAATGTTTTGAGTGGAATGTTTATTTTAAAATGTGACAGATATATTTCCAGCAGAAATTAAATGACTATGATAAAATGTTTGTTTTATAATTTGGACACTACATGAATAGGTACTTTATTTTAATGACTCGATTTTGTTTCCCATACATGTCTGTTTGGCGTTAAATCAAGGTCAGCTTGGAGACCATCCTGCAATGTACGGGGCGAAATCGGTGAGAAAATTGAACAAAACGTCCATTTTATCAAAATTAAACATTATATCTTAATTTTTTTCCCATCATGTTGACGTATTGTGTAAAACTAAGGCAGCGACCGCCAAAAGGACTACCACATGGTTGCTAAGTAGGTCACAGTGACCTTGTTTAATATAAACTTAATTGTGTCACCCATTAAAAGTGACCATATAATCGGTGGTACCTACCAGTAGGCTCAAGTGGGCATCCCTATTTTCTTTGGTAATATCTTGTATTTATAGGTTAACACAACAAAACATCTAAGAATGGTTAATTCAATTTACAGTAATAAATTGCAAGCCTTTTTCATGCACGTGAAATCTAACTTGGTTCATGTGTGATGATAAACCCTGAGAAATGAGTAACACATTTGTATTTGACATCTTCACGTTAACACAGATTTAATAATTATAATAATAATTCGAGGTTTCTACATACCGCTTCATCACAATCTACGAAGTAGGTCATCTCAAAGCAGTTCACAAATTATTACCATTTTATCATTCAACAATTCTAGAACTACCAAACCACGTACGCATTTACCCTTCGGTCACGAGACCGGCGTCCTACCACTAGACTACCGTGCCTCTGTAGTTAAGGATTAACTACACAAACCTTCCCCTTCGGATCATTATCAAACGTGTTTGGCATTGTATCTGAGTAAAACATTGTTATATATATATGGTAATATATTTGAATCGCTTATACTTATGTAATTTGATCCCAGCTCTTCTGTTTTGCAATACAAATGTATGTAAAGACACGGCTATTAATGGGGAGTCACACTCAGGTTTATTGTATATAATGAGCCGGTCCGTATTGATACGAATATTATGTTATGTTAGATCGCTAGTTTTGTGTCCGGTTTGGCTACAATGCTTAATTTTTAACAGAGACTTTCAGACATGACGGGTGATTTGATTAATCCTGATGGAAATGTTGACTATCACCATGTTTCGGTAGGTATACCTGGACTGATAAACAGTTTGCAAATTGGATGAGACATTCATTTCGTTGTAAAAAGCAATAACTAGAAAAATTATAAAATGCTATAATATGATAAGCGATTTGCGGTAATGTTTGTATGTTATCAACTGTAATCATGCTTTTATATTCTTGGTATTGTTCCTCCCTATTTACTGAAATATCATAATTATTTCGAATACCTAAACGGAACGCTGACACAACCGTATTATGTTGGGTTCCTGAAATTGTGAGTGATAGCCAATTTGCTTTAGGATCATAAAGATACAGAGCTTCATGAAACCGTTCTTACGCTCAAGCATGAATTCTGTGCTCAAACCTGCTTCCTTGTAACTCACTTAAATCATTTCAAACGATCAAAAAGTCAGATGTAAATATTGAAATAATATCTGGGTTTAAGACTCTTGTTTTTTTCCATATCATTTACAAAAATAAGATTTTATAATTCATTTTTAAACGAAACAAGAAATTAGGATTTAGCACAAAATCTTTCCATGTGCATGATAACGGCTTCATGAATACGAGTCACGGTCTTGCGAAAATTCTTTTGTAAATGACACATCATTGTTTATGATTTAACGTTTTGTCGAGTGTCATGACTTACCTAGTGTCACGTTCCCCAATAACTGTAAGAGTTAGAGGCATGTTGATGCTACGTTTTAAAATAGTTTCTGTTAGATATGAAACCTAAATGCCCTGGTCCAATGACTGTTTGTGTTGTGCCCTGGTTCCAATAACTTTTTGTTTTGTGCCCTGGTTCACATAACTTTTTGTTTTGTGCCCTGGTTCCGATGACTTTTTGTTTTGAGCCTGGTTCCAATGACTTATTGTGTTGTGCCCTGGTTTAAATGACTTTTTGTTTTGTGCCCTGGTTCCAATGACTTTTTGTGTTGTGCCCTGGTCAAATGACTTTTTGTTTTGTGCCCTAGTTCCAATGACTCTTTGTGTTGTGCCCTGGTTCCAATGACTCTTTGTGTTGTGCCCTGGTTCCAATGACTTTTTGTTTTGTGCCCTGGTTCCAATGACTTTTTGTATTGTGCCCTGGTTTCAATGACTTTTTGTTTTGTGCCCTGGTTCCAATGACTCTTTGTGTTGTGCCCTGGTTTTAATGACTTTTTGTTTTATGCCCTGATTCCAATGACTGTTTGTTTTGTGCTCTGGTTCCAATGACTTTTTGTTTTGTGCCCTTGTTCCAATGACTTTTTGTTTTGTGCCCTGGTTCTGATGACTTTTTGTTTTGTGCCCTGGTTCCAATGACTCTTTTGTATTGTGCCCTGGTTCTGATGACTTTTTGTTTTGTGCCCTGGTTCCAATGACTTATTGTTTTGTGCCCTTGTTCAAATGACTTATTGTGTTGTGCCCTGGTTCAAACGACTTTTTGTTTTGTGCCCTGGTTCTAATGACTTGTTGAGTTGTGCCCTGGTTCAATGACTCTGTGAGTTGTACTTGGGTTTTAGTGACTGTATGAACTGTTCTGTGGTTTTTAATGACTATATTAATTGTGCTGTGTTTTCTAAGGACTGTATAAATTGTGCTGGTCTCCCAAAGACTGTATGAGCTTTGTTTTGCTGCCAAAGTCTCGGCCAGCCCTAGAGGGTATTGACACTGCTGTACATGTATTTCATGTTACTTTTTTTTCCTTCAACCCCCACTTACCTATTTATTAGATTTTATGTGCGTCGTGTCTGCCACCTAAGACCGACCATGCTGGTAATAACATAGATGTGAATTAAAGCTAAAAAAGGGAGAGGACTAGTGTGAAAAAAAACACAAGTGAATGATGGCGTTAATATATTTTATATGATTTTCTAGCCAAATAAGTTAATACTACATAGAATTGTTTCATAATAAAGGAGTTGAAAATTAAAGTACGTGACAGCAAGCATTTAATACAAACCATGCGCGTACTAAATGTTTCAAACAAACAAGCAAGTCAGCTATGATAATGTCATGCGATATCCTCATTTTATAAGTGTTTTTTTGAGATTCAGGTTTCGAAGCCTCGTTTAGTGTAGAAAAATCAATACAATATCATGATTGTGTCAGGATGGATACTTATGAAATGTTGGTTAGTGTATATGAAATAAACAATATGTGATTACAATAATTAAACGAACGAATGCTACGGGTTGCTAATAACAACCGTAAGCCGGATGTGTATACAATTCTCATATTAAGCTTCGTTTACTACATGGTTATTTGTCCCTGGTACTGAACATATTAAGCTATTACTGTGTAATCATGTTTATCAGATTATAGCACAATTTTATTACATTGTTCATTCAATTAAGGAAAAAATTTCCGGTTCGGTTAGATTGAGGTGATTAACTAAGTTGAAGAAGGGTAAATTGAATAGATAACAATGCCATCTATGATAAATTCACTCATGCTCTTAAATTTATTTTGATGCTAAATCTCAAATCTGCAGCCGAATTTTGTTGAACCTCGAAAGTTCTGCGTGAATCATCACAGAACATGACTTTTAAATCCCTTATATCTATCATTAAGTGTATTTGGAGTTCTTCTGTTGTAGGACGGGGAAGAAAGACGCCCTCGACTCACCTCGACAAGTGAGTCACAGAAATCGGTCCTTACACCCAAGCCAACTGGAATGAACTTTTTCAAACTAGTCGCTGCAACGAGAGCATGGCAAAGATTGGCAAAGAAAAAGGCAGCTCAAAATGCCATTGCTAAGCCGGCCATACAGTACGAGAATACATACAGACTGGAACCTGCGGATGGAGCGAAATTCATACCTTCAAAAGTAGAAAATGTGATAAAAGATATCTTAGAAGCTCGACTTCGTGACTTCAAGTACCGTGCAATGTTTGTGAAAAACTTGACAACCGATCTATCCAACGTCATAAACCAGAGAGTGAAGGCCTTGGGTTTCCCACGATATAAATTTGTCTGTAACTTGGTTATTATGGAAAACAAAGATCAAGGAGTGGAAGTCGCGAGCAGGTGTGTTTGGAATCCAAGTACCGACAACTTCGCTACCTACACATACAGGAATGCGACAACAATTGCGACTGCGCATGTTTACGGAGTTTACTTTGAATAGGCATTTATGATAGATACTTTACTCTCACTCATTTCCAGCCACCGATAATTAGGATAAAGAATATGTACGATGTTGTGCTGATTACTTTGATATTCATTGTATTGAAAAGCCTTTATTGAAAACTTTTTTTTTTAATTTTGAAGAAAAAGGTTGTATTCAATTATTTATCTGTAAATATGAAAACGGCAAATTCTGACTTTAAATAAGTGTATTTGAAACGAAGTGTATGATTTATCTTATCCAACTGTATGAGGCAAGATTAATTTGGAAGCTGTCAAGCTTCACTGTTGTCAAAGTATCAAAATGATCACAACAATGGTTCTACGTCATTTAAATAAAAAAAGGAACCATGAATCTTAAGAAACTTACTACAGTGTATATACGTGTACTCTGAAAGATATTACGCAAGATTATTTGACGCTTTTTCTAGTGTAGTATGTTTTCCTGAGATACATACCAGAGCTCCTGTTCACAAAGTCATTATCAATTGACCACAGAGATATTTAAAACTTTGGCCGGTCTATTTTTTAAAGGCATTTGCTTCAGATATAAAGTGTAATAGTCTTAGTACCGAAGTACCGAAATTAGGATTGCAGATTAGTGTGGTTTGGAGAGTAATTTAAGCAAATTGTGGACTTTATCTTCTGCCTAGCCGTAACTTTTGGATTTCTTTCTGATACTCATTAAAACTGACACTGCAAAGGTTTTTTCTTTCATTTTAGATTAAAAACAAAATTTTACTTTACCTGGTTTTGAGATGTTCCTCAGTAAATACATGTTTCTGTTACGGCTGTCATTTCTAAGAAAACGGCGACATTTCAGTGTTTTGTTGTTTTTTTTGGGGGGGGGGGGGGGGGGG
>JAULCA010438363.1:0-10865 GCA_032360845.1 Crassadoma gigantea | reverse complement strand
TGTTCTTCCTCTGTCTTCTGTTCCAGTCAATATGTTCCTCCTCTGTCGTCTGTTCCCCGTCAATGTGTTTCTCCTTTGTCGTCTGTTCCCGTCAATGTGTTCGTCCTCTGTCGTCTGTTCCCCGTCAATATGTTACTCCTCTATCGTCTGTTCCCGTTAATGTATTCCTCCTCTGTCGTCTGTTCTGTCAATATGTTACTCCTCTGTAGTCTGTTCCCCGTCAATATGTTTCTCCTCTGTCGTCTGTACCCATCAGTATGTTACTCCTCTGTCGTCTGTTCCCCGTCTATGTGTTAATCCTTTGTCGTGTGTTCCCGTCAATATGTTACTCCTCTGTCGTCTGTTCCCCGTCAATATGTTACTCCTCTGTCGTCTGTTCCCCGTCAATGTGTAACTCCTCTGTCGTCAGTTCCCAATCAATGTATTACGCATCAGTCGTCGATTCCCAATCAATGTGTTAATCATCTGTCGTAAGTTCCTAATCGATATGATACTCCTCTGTCGTCTGTTCCAGTCAATAAGTTCCTCCTCTGTCGTCTGTTCCCCGTCAATGTGTTACTCCTTTGTCGTCTGTTCCCGTCAATGTGTTCGTCCTCTGTCGTCTCTTCCCCGTCAATATGTTACTCCTCTATCGTCTGTTCCCGTCAATGTATTCCTTCTCTGTCGTCTGTTCCCGTCAATATGTTACTCCTCTGTCGTCTGTTCCCCGTCAGTATGTTTCTCCTCTGTCGTCTGTTCCCGTCAATATGTAACTCCTCTGTCGTCTGTTCCCCGTCAATGTGTTACTCCTTTGTCGTCTGTTCCGGTCAATATGTTCCTCCTCTGTCGTCTGTTCCCCGTCAATACGTTCCTCCTCTGTCGTCTGTTCCCCGTCAATGTGTTACTCCTTTGTCGACTGTTCCCGTCAATGTGTTCGTCCTCTGTCGTCTGTTCCCCGTCAATATGTTACTCCTCTATCGTCTGTTCCCGTCAATGTATTCTTCCTCTATCCTCTGTTCCCGTCAATATGTTACTACTCCTCTGTCGTCTGATCCCCGTTGTCAATGTGTTACTCCTTTGGCGTCTGTTCCCGTCAATATGTCCCTCTTCTGTCGTCTGTTCCCCGTCAATATGTTCTTCCTCTGTCTTCTGTTCCAGTCAATATGTTCCTTCTCTGTCGTCTGTTCCCCGTCAATGTGTTACTCCTTTGTCGTCTGTTACCGTCAATGTGTTCGTCCTCTGTCGTCTCTTACCCGTCAATATGTTACTCCTCTATCGTTTGTACCCGTCGATGTATTCCTCCTCTGTCGTGTGTTCCCGTCAATATGTTACTCCTCTTTCGTCTGTTCCCCGTCAATATGTTTCTCCTCTGTCGTCTGTTACCGTCAATATGTTACTCCTCTGTCGTCTGCTCCCCGTCAATGTGTTACTCCTTTGTCGTCTGTTTCCCGTCAATGTGTTACTCCTCTGTCGTCAGTTCCCAATCAATGTTTTACGCATCTGTCGTCAGTTCCCAATCAATGTGTTACTCATCTGTCGTCAGTTTCAAATCAATGTGTTACTCATCTGTCGTCAGTTTCAAATCAATGTGTTACTTATCTGTCGTCAGTTCCCCGTCAATGTGTTTCTCCTCTGTCGTCTGTTCCCGTCAATATGTTCCTCCTCTGTCGTCTGTTTCCCGTCAATGTGTTACTCCTCTGTCGTCTGTTCCCAATCAATGTATTACGCATCTGTCGTCAGTTCCCAATCAATGTGTTAATCATCTGTCGTCAGTTCCCAATCGATATGTTACTCCTCTGTCGCATGTTCCCGTCAATATGTAACTCCTCTGTCGTCTGTTACCGTCAATGAGTTATTCCCCTGTCGTCTGATCCCGTCAATATGTTACTCCTCTGTCGTCTGTTCCCGTCAATGTGTTCCTCCTCTGTCGTCTGTTCCCCGTCAATATGTTACTCCTCTGTCGTCTGTTCCCGTCCATATGTTACTCCTCTGTCGTCTGTTCCTGTCAATATGTTACTCCTCTGTTGTCTGTTCCCCGTCAATATGTTACTCCTCTATCGTCTGTTCCCGCCAATGTGTTCCTCCTCTGTCGTCTGTTCCCCGTCAATATGTTCCTCCTCTGTCGTCTGTTCCCGTCAATGTGTTACTCCTCTGTCGTCTGTTCTCGTCAATGTGTTACTCATCTGTCGTCAGTTTCAAATCAATGTGTTACTCATCTGTCGTCAGTTCCCCGTCAATGTGTTTCTCCTCTGTCGTGTGTTCCCCGTCAATATGTTACTCCTCTGTCGTCTGTTTACGTCAATGTGTTACTCCTCTGTCGTCTGTTCTCGTCAATGTGTTACTCCTCTGCCGTCTGTTCTCGTCAATGTGTTACTCATCTGTCGTCAGTTTCAAATCAATGTGTTACTCATCTGTCGTCTGTTCACGTCAATGTGTTACTCCTTTTTTGTCTGTTCACGTCAATGTGTTACTCCTTTTTTGTCTGTTCACTTCAATGCGTTACTTCTTATTCGTCTGTTAACTTAAGAAAAACATAAATCGTGTTTACAATAAGCATTATCTTACTTAACTGTGTATTGTTATTGTACAATATTTTGTGTGATTGTTGCACTAGTTAAAGTGTGTTTGAGTTTTTAAGAAATTGTAAAGCTAAAATATTTCTCTGCTTTCTAAGGATCCTCCAGTTCCGCCAAAATCCTGCAGCAACTTGAAACACCGGTGGTGACAAATGTCGATTGCGAGGCCAGCCTCAGCCCCTATACCGTCTCGGACGATATGATTTGTACCGACTCGCAACCGAAGGGGGCTTGTTATGTAAGTTTAATTGTAACGATAAGAAAGTTAAGATGCATGATATGGTAACCTCTAATAAATATATTTAAATTAAAAAGGACGATGTATCTGTTATATAAGGTAGGTAGGACGATCCCTCTGTAATATAAGATGGGTAGGACAATCCCTCTGTAATATAAGGTGGGTAGGACGATCCCTCTGTAATAAAAGGTGGGTAGGACAATCCCACTGTAATATAAACTTGGTAGGACGATTCTTCTGTAATATAAGCTGGGTAGGACAATCCCTCTGTAATATAAAGCGGGTAGGACGATCCCTCTGTAATATAAGGTGGGTAGGACGATCCCTCTGTAATATAAGTTGGGTAGAACGATTCCTTTGTAATATAAGGTGGGTAGGACGATCCCTTTGTAATATAAGGTGGGTAGGACAATCCCTTTGTAATATAAGGTGGGTAGGACGATCCCTCTGTAATAAAGGTGGGTAGGACAATCCCATAGTAATATAAACTTGGTAGGGCGATTCTTCTGTATGATTAAGCTGGGTAGGACAATCCCTCTGTAATATAAAGCGGGTTGGACGATCCCTCTGTAATATAAGGTGGGTAGGACGATCCCTCTGTAATATAAGTTGGGTAGAACGATTCCTTTGTAATATAAGGTGGGTAGGACGATCCCTTTGTAATATAAGGTGGGTAGGACGATCCCTTTGTAATATAAGGTGGGTAGGACGATCCCTTTGTAATAGAAGGTGGGTAGGACGTTCCCTCTGTTATATAGGGTGAGTAGGACGACCCCTTCGTAATATAAGATGAGTAGGACAATCCTTCTGTAATATAAGGTGGGTAGGACGATCCCTCTGAAATATAAGGTTGGTAGGACGATCTCTCTGTAATATAAGGTGAGAAGGACGATCCCTCTGTAATATAAGGTGAGTAGGACAATCCTTCTGTAATATAATGTGGGTAGGACGATCTCTCTGTAATATAAGGTGGGTAGGACGATCCCTCTGTAATATAATGTGGGTAGGGCGATCTTTCTGTAATATTAGGTGGTTAGGACGATCCCTCTGTAATATAAGGTACGTAGGACGATCCCTTTATAATATAAGGTAGGTAAGACGATTGCTCTGTAATATAAGGTGGGTAGGACGATCCCTCTGTAATATAAGGTGGGTAGGACGATCCCTCTGTAATATAATGTGGGTAGGACGATCCCTCTGTAATATAAGGTGGGTAGGACGATCCCTCTGTAATATAAGGTGGGTAGGACGATCCCTCTGTAATATAAAGTGGGTAGGACGATCCCTCTGTAATATAAGATGGGTAGGACGATCCCTCTGTAATATAAGGAGGGTTGGTCGATCCCTCTATAATATAAGCTGGGTAGGACAGATGTTTAGATGGAGATACACATCAGAAACATGAAGAGAAATTCCCTTTTGTATTTTATGTCTTTGTGTATCTTGTGATAATTGAATATACCAAGGAGATAACTCTAAACACCCTGATATTCTATATAGGTTTAGTTAAGTGTACGAGACATTGGTCATATAGTCTTAATGTACCGTTATGAAATTAAATTATGCAAGTTTTTATGGACAGAATTGCAATATCAGCTATGCATGTATGGATGTATGTATGCTTAACTCTTTATACACCTGGACATTACCTGGTCCTACATTATCTTATAAACAAATAAATGTGGTCCAACAAGTTTGACCATTTAGACGAAAACGGCCCTGTTTAAGGCACGGAACGCAATATACAATATATCTGTATGTACACTGGGTAACCCTCTCGTAAAACCCATTAGACTGGGAGAATGACTGCAAATAATGATACATGAATTGTCAAACCTACCTACTAACGCTGTAAATATGATTGTGACAATGCAAATTTAGAAGTTGTAATTGTACAGTGTTTGTTGGCGCCTTTTTTTCCAGGGTGACAGCGGCGGTCCTCTGCAGTGCTCTGTTAATGGTACCTGGATGCAGGCAGGAGTTGTTTCCTGGGGTACCCAAAACTGCAAGACAGGACCCACCGTCTATAGCAGGACCTCTTACCATAGGGACTGGATCCTCTCTAACATGTAGACAAGCCATTACAGTGTTACAAAATAAATACAAATCATAAATACAGCCACACAGAAATCATGCTACATCGTTTTTGTGGATCATCGACTACATCGGCTGCCTATCGCAGTTCAACCCTATTGCCGTTTTCAAATAACTTGAATGACCGGGTGAAATATCCCCAAGGAACTATGTACACAAACTATATTTCATGATGACAATACTATTTGTGATACAGGAATAAATTATATGAACATTTTAGGAAGTAACAATGTGCTGACATGATAAAATACATGATATGCTCAGCCAGATAGCACTACTACTGATTGACGTGAATTTCATTTGTTTTGATATATTCATTATGTAACTCATTGACAAATGTAGACACATACATGCATTTTATATATATTAAATATTTATATATATAAATAAACAGTATTTGTCCAATGTCTTGTTTCATTAAACTTACTTAATTAGTTTGTCTGGAAGCATGTTAAAAGTAACAAAAATAATAAAAAGGAATAAGAACAAACCTAAGCAAGAAGGTTAGTCTACACTCAACTGTAGCTCTTCTGTTTCTGTATCACACTAACTCTACCGTAGATATTCTGTTTCTGTATCACACTAACTCTACTGTAGATCTTCTGTCTCTGTATCACACTAATTCTACCGTAGATCGCCTGTTTCTGTATCACACTAAATCTACCGCAGATCTTCTGTCTCTGTATCACACTAACTCTACTGTAGATCTTCTGTCTCTGTATCACACTAACTCTTCCGTAGGTCCTCTGTTTCTGTATCACATTCACTCTATCGTAGCTCTTCTGTTTATGTTTCACACTAAATCTACCGTAGATCTTCTGTCTCTGTATCACACTAACTCTACCGTAGATCTTCTGTCTCTGTATCACACTAACTCTACTGTAGATCTCCTGTTTCTGTATCACACTAACTCTACCGTAGATCGCCTGTTTCTGTATTACACTAACTCCACCGTAGCTCCTCTTTTTCTGTATCACACTAAATCTTCCGTAGATCTCCTGTTTCTTTATTACACTAACTCTACCGTAGATCTTCTGTTTATTTTTCACACTAACTCTACGGTAGATCTTCTGTCTCTGTATCACACTAACTCTACCGTAGATCTTCTGTTTATGTATCACACTAACTCTACCGTAGATCTTCTGTTTCTGTATCACACTAACTCTACCGTAGCTATTATATTTTTTTATCACACTAACTCTACCGTAGATCTTGTTTCTATATCACACTGACTTTACCGTAGCTCCCCTGTTTCTGCATCACACTTACTCTACTGTAGGTCGCCGGATTCTGTATCACACTAATTCTACCGTAGATCGCCTGTTTTTGTATCACACACACTCTAGCGTAGCTCTTCTGTTTATGTATCACACTAACTCTACCGTAGATCTCCTGTTTCCGTATCACACTAAATCTACCGTAGATCTTCTGTTTCTGTATTACACTAACTCTACCGTAGCTATTATATTTCTTTATCACATTAACTCTACCGTAGATCGCCTGTTTTTGTATCACACTTACTCTACCGTAGATCCTCTGTCTCTGTATCACACTTACTCTACTGTAGGTCGCCTGATCCTGTATCACACTAATTCTACCGTAGATCGCCTGTTTCTGTACAACACTAAATATACCGTAGATCTTCTGTCTCAGTATCACACTAACTCTACTGTAGATCTCCTGTTTCTGTATCACACTAACTCTACCGTAGATCTTCTGTCTCTGTATCACACTAACTCTACTGTAGATCTCCTGTTTCTGTATCACACTAACTCTACCGTAGATCGCCTGTTTCTGTACAACGCTAACTCTTCCGTAGATCGCCTGTTTCTGTACAACACTAACTCTACCGTAGATCTTCTGTTTCTTTATCACACTAACTCTACCGTAGCTCTTCTGTTTCTGTATCACACTAACTCTACCGTAGCTCTTCTGTTTCTGTATCACACTAACTCTACCGTAGCTCTTCTGTTTATGTATCACACTTACTCTACCGTAGCTCTTCTGTTTATGTATCACACTTATTCTACCGTAGATCTCCTGCTTCTGTATCATTCTAAACTTACCGTAGTTATCCTGTTTCTGTATCACGCTAACTCTACCGTAGCACCTCTGTTTATGTATCGCACTTACTCTTCCGTATATTTCCTGTTTCTGTTTCACTCTAAATCTACCGTAGATCTTCTGTTTCTGTATTACACTAACCCTACCGTGGCTATTATATTTCTGTATCACACTAACTCTACCGCAGATCTTCTGTTTCTGTATCACACTTACTCTACCGTAGATCTCCTGTTTCTATATCACACACACTCTAGCGTAGATCTTCTGTCTCTGTATCACACTAACTTTACCGTAGCTCCCCTGTTTCTATATCATACCAACTCTACCGTAGATCTCCTGTTTCTATATCAAACACACTCTAGCGTAGATCCTCTGTTTCTATATCACACACACCCTAGCGTAGATCCCCTGTTTCTATATCACACTAACTCTACCTTAGATCTCCTGTTTCTATATCACACAAACTCTAGCCTAGATTCCCTGTTTCTCTATCTTAGTGTATCAGGTGCCTGATTTCACACTGACTTTTAACCATTGCAGTGTTTCCACTTTCATATTACTCTGTACTATAACATTAAAGTTGTTTCGTCGTATGGTGCCTACCTCTTTGATTTTGTAATTATATCACGGGCATGTTTTTATATCACTTTACCTTGAAATTTGTGTTAATGTAGCGACCAGATCAATATTGCTGTTTGTTAAGCCATTGTGATTACTTAAAGGTATGAGAATGCCCCTTTATCCTAGTTTCAAGCATGCGTTTTCAGTTCCCATGGCCTTTAGCAATCGTGATGTTTCCATATCCGTTATAAGCATTTAGTCCATGATCATCTTTTCGTTATTTCCGTTTCTAGATTCCTACTGCCATCGTAACAGGTGAAGAGGATGTTAATATTGGGCCGACATCACGAAGAAACTTGGCTAACCTTACAAACGCTGAGGATTTTTTGATGAAGAACGCCAGACACCCAGCTTACCTTTCCGATCCGGATGCATGGCAGACTCAGTTGGTTTAAGTTAAGTGTTTCGTGTTTAAGCAAACTAGTCTAAGAAATACGATCAATAAACACTCATTTAAAATACCAGTGTATCGACGCAGAAAGTGGAAAAGAATAAAACTTTACATATGGCTACTTCATCCATTTAATAATCATCAAACAAACCACAAGTAAAATGGGAAAAGGTCTATATCTAAACTGCTCACATACTAAACTAACAAAACATACAGATAAAAACAGACTTAGGCAAAACTATTTCTAAACTGACAAACACAGACTAAGGCTTAACGCTTTCTAAACTGACAAATACAGACTAAGGCAATACCCTTTCTAAACTAACAAAACATACCGATAAATACAGACTAATGCAATACCCTTTCTTAACTAATAAAACATACAGATAAATACTGGCTAAGGCAATACCCTTTCTAAACGTACAAAACATACAGATAAATACAGACTAAGGAACTACTCTTTCTAAACCTACAAACCAAGACTTAGGCTAAACGCTATCTAAACTTACAAATACAGACTAAGGCAATACCCTTTCTAAACGTACAAAACAAACAGATAAATAAAGACTAAGTTATATCCATATCTAAACTTAAAAAATACAGACTAAGGCTAAACGCTTTCTAAACTTACAAAACATACTGATAACCCCAGACTTATGTATAACACTTTCTAAACTTACAAATACAGACTAAGGTTAGCCCCTTTTGAAACTAACAAAATATACAGATAAATACAGACTAATGGCAAAATCATTTCTAGACTAACAAAACATACAGATAAATACTGACTAAGGCAAAACTATTTCTAAACCTACAAACCCAGACTAAGGCTAAACGCTTTCTAAACTGACAAATACAGACTAAGGTAATACCCTTTCTAGACTAACAAAACATACAGATAAATACAGACTAGGGCTAAACACTTTTTAAACTAACAAAACATACAGACAAATACAGACTAAGGCTAAACCCTTTTTAGACTAAGAAATCATACAGATAAATACAGACTAAGGCATATCCATTTCTAAACTTACAAATACAGACTAGGGCTAAACACTTTTTAAACTTACAATACATACAGACAAATACAGACTAAGGCTAAACCCTTTTTAGACTTAGAAATCATACAGATAAATACAGACTAAGGCATATCCATTTCTAAACTTACAAATACAGACTAGGGCTAAACCCTTTCTAAACTAACAAAACATACAGATAAATACTGACTTAGGCTAAACCTTTCTAGACCAACTGTACAATGAGTTCAATAACTTCAATACATTTGATGACAACGACTTAAAACACTACAATGAGTTAAATAACGATGGAATTGACGGTAATAAGTTAAAAACTGTAGAATGAGTTAAGAAGTTACATGGTTTAAATTGTTTTGAATAGACGTTTAGTCCTGTTGGTATCTGCTCTTTATTGTGTTATTTTTAATAGTTTTTTTATGGATGAGTGAACTATGGGTTTGCTATGTTCAGTGTTGATACCTCGGGCGATACTCACTTATCACTAGTCCCTGAACATCGCTAGCTGATCATATCAATAGATACTCAGATGATTCGAATGGCTGGCTTCGGGCGACATTTATATATATATACGTGTGAAGTAATATGTACATACAATATTGTTTCAGTAATCCTAATATTAGAAGCATATCCATGATAACCAAGTCCCCTGCGACAAATAAACACCGTAGGTCCAAGCCATTGGTAAGAATATGAGAGTTTGCACACCTTAGTACGAAATCGTCCTTACTGGTCATATTTGTAATTGGAGATCGAGATATATATAACAGTCATGTATATATAAGAAACATATATAACAATGCTACCCGTATCTGGATGATATATACAATTAAAAAATAACCCAAAATATCGAATTGTCAACAAATGTTAATTCAAATAAAAAGGCGATACAGCGAAATTAAAATGTAAGATTTACATGAGGTCAACACAAAGGGTCGAGAAATATGAAAATGGTATTAATGTTGTCAAGAATGTAAGATAAATGGATACATTGTGAGACAAACAACCAGCCTAGCCAGCGACAAAACGTCGTCTATATGGAGGTTATGTGCAGTATCGGACGTTTTGTAAACGTAAGTCGTTAAAATGGTTTTATTCCTAATTTTGTTTTGACTTCATTCAGCCGTGTATTAGTACCAAATCTTTAATACCCCTGCCCCTCCAGCAGTAAAATACATCTACAGGTCAGGGATAATACCCTTTTCCAGTTTTGTAATACATGTTAACGTTTTAGATGGACCATGTTATTACTATTGTTATGTATGATGTCTCCTTGATACATTATTTTCTTTTCATATCAATAAAACTTCCTATTTTGATGCTGTAATATGTGGTTTATGCGCTGCGATATGTGGTTTTGATGATGTTACATGCGATTTGACGCTGTGATATGTAGTTTTGACGCTGTGATGCATTGTTTTGGCGCTGCATTATATGGTTTTGACTCTGGATGCATTGTTTTGAAGCTGCGGTAATTGGTTTTGACGCTGTGATTCATTGTATTGACGCTGTGTTATGTGGTTTAGACGATGTGATGCATTGTTTTGACGCTGTCATGCGTTGTTTTGATGCTGTGTCTTTTTGGTTTTGACGATATGTTATGAAGCTTTGACGTTGTGTTATCGGTATTGACACCGTGATACATTGTATTGACGTTGTGATACATTGTTTTGACGCTGTGGTTTGTGGTTTTAACACCTTGATACATTGTTTTGACGCTGTTTCTGTGGTTTTGACATTGCAACGCTGTGATGCATTGCTTTGATGCTGTGTTATATGGTTTTGACGCTCTGATGCATTGTTTTGACACTGTGTTATGTGGTTGTGACGATGTGCTGCATTGTTTTGACGCTTTGTTATGTGGTTGT
>JAULCA010438352.1:0-10867 GCA_032360845.1 Crassadoma gigantea | reverse complement strand
AATCAAAATAATTTCATTCAATTGCTTACGAAACTGCTGTTACAAGTTTTTAGAAAGTTTTAGGGTTAAACTTCATTCGTTAGTTCGTCACTTCATGTCGGCTTCCTTTTTCGCAAGTTTTTCTGATGCCATTTCCTCGCTGTTTCGTTTCATTTTCAAACATTTATCTATTTAAACATATCGCTCCGTTATAACAGTTTACAAATTAATTATTATACATGAATGCCGTCAAAAAATGGTGTAAAACCCCTGGACAAACAAGAGTTTCAATTATGTTTATGAATAACTGTTTTCGATCATTACTGGCGGTCAAGCGTAAAAAGTACATGTTTTAGAACCGAAGGATGCTTTTTATTCTTTCCTGTTGTTTAAGAATCCACTGAGATTTTTTTGCAAAGTAGGTTGTTTTGGAATATATTGTTTTAAGGAAAGTTTTTCGAATTAATATTTTTCATTAGGAATTTAATTTTATATCCGTTGTTTTTGAAGGTTTAAATAAACGATGTTTGAAATATGCTGTTTATTCGCAAATTTTATTTTTTGGATATTCTGTGTTCTGGAATGTGATGTTCTTGCAATTTGCTGTTTTCAAAGTTATGTAAGGGAACGAGGTCTTATGAGATATTTTGGGTATAAAATTTTGATTGAATCTTTCAGTGCTATTACATTTATTTTGAAATGTTGCTTTTCTAGGTAGTGTTAGTTGAGATGTGTTGTTCTTTAGATGATAGTGTAGTGTGTTCTATTCTAAGTAACCTGTACGTGGCTATAGCGTGACGTTGATATCTCTGCTCGTGTTAAATCTTTGCTGATGTTACATATAAATTTCAAACGCACAAATGGCTCGTTATTAACGACATAATGCTTTGTTTAATGTGCTGCTCGCTGTCACGATATGATAAACAGTGTTGTCTGTTTACTTTAAATGAAAAAAAAACAACACATATTATCTACAAAATAATTAAACATTAGGCGTAACTGCACTGCTGCTTTGTATCCCTGGACATGTGTGACGTCATCATCAGCTACACTTCCTCAGCTTGTACGCCAGGGCCCAGTTGTTCAAAGAGCGATTAGCTTAATCAATGATAAGCGCAAATTTCCATTTGTGTGTATCTTTGAAACACAACCATCGACCGAGTTAAAACTCTCCAGATAACAAGTATATAGTAGAGTAAATGTATGTGTAAAATGACGAGTTTTTACCTTCAATATTGACGGAATTATTAAACGTTGAAAATGTCGTTAAATAGTGATTAAGCTAACCATCTTTTGAACAACTGAGGCCCAGGTGTAGCATTGCATATTTTCTAGTATTACATTTGTTGGTTTGTTTTTATATTGAAGAGATCGTGTTTAACAACAAAGATGTATACCTTATCGTTCTTTTTGTCCTCACCTAGAATGTCTTCAATAATATTCATTGGCTTACAAATTTATGTTATCATCCCATAACGTAAAAAATGACGTCGCCGTTTGTAACATCGCTTTTGATTGACTTATACAGCGGCGTAATAATTTGTAAGAGAAAAGAGTCCATCAATAAAAGTGGATTTCCACAGGGATTTTGTATAGTAGATTAAATTATAAGGATTAACTTGAATATATTTGTTCATTTTATGGAGATATAACACAAAAAACGGAGTGTACTCTAAATAAACCGCTTCATGATAAGAGTACATTCCGGTTTTTGTGTTATATTTCCATACATAAAAACAAAATATTGATGTTAATCCTTAAATAGATTAAACCTTAATTATAGACATTAAGAGTCTGGGGCATGTTTTCTTTTCAGCCTTAGAGACGTGGTTGTTTGGGCGGGTTTGACTGTAGTTATATACAGGTGGTCTTTAAGGCAGATTTGACTAAAGTTAAAAGACAGGTAACCTCTAAGGCAGGTTAAACTATAGTTAAAGACAGGTGGCTTCTAAGACAGATTTTGCTGTAGTTATGGACAGGTGGTCTCTAAATCAGGTTTAATTGTTGTTACAGACAGGTGGTCTCTTAGGCAGTTTCGTTGTAGTTATTGACAGATCGGCCCTAAAGCAGGTTTGACTGTAGTTATAGACAGGTGGTCGCTAAGGCAGGTTTGACTGTAGTTGTAGACAGGTGGTCTCTAAGGCAGGTTTGACTGTAGTTATAGACAGGTGGTCTCTAAGGCAGGTTTGACTAGTTATAGACAGGTGGTCGCTAAGGCAGGTTTTGCCGTAGTTGAATACAGATGGTCTCTAAAGCAGGTTTGACTATAGTTATAGACAGGTGGTCTCTAAGACAGGTATTGCCGTAGTTAAATACAGATGGTCTCTAAAGCAGGTGACCCATAAGACAGGTTTTGACTAGTTATAGACAGGTGGTCTCTAAGGAAGGTTTGACTGTAGTTATAGACAGGTGACCACTTAGGTAGGTTTGACTATAGTTATAGACAGGTGGTCGCTAAGGCAGGTTTGACTGTAGTTATAGATTGGTGGTCGCTTAGGCGGGTTTGACTGTAGTTATAAACAGGTGGTCCCTAAGGTAAGTTTGACTGTAGTTTTAAACAGGTGGTCTCTAAGAAAGGTTTATCGTAGTTATAGACAGGTGGTCTCTAAGACAGGTTTGACTGTAGTTATAGACAGGTGGTCTCTTAGACAGGTTGGACTGTAGTTATAGACAGGTTGTCGCTAAGGCATGTTTGACTGTTGTTACAGACAGGTAGTCGCTAAGGCAGGTTTGACTGTAGTTATAAACAGGTGGTCGCTAAGACAGGTTTAACTGTAGTTATAGACAGGCTGTCGCTAAGACAGGTTTGACTGTAGTTCTAGGTCGATAGTCTCAAAACAGGTTTGACTACCTATTTCGGACAAATGGCTTCTAATCCGATGTGTGCTTGACTAACAGAGATGTTTTCTGTATTGAAGGTTTGTCAAGTTAATATTAGCCATATAGTCAATGAGGGAGGTTTGATTGAAGTTATGAACATATGGTCTTTAATGCATGCGATGTATTTTAAAGAATACACCTACAGCTTCATTGACTGTCGCTTGGAAGCACATTCTTACATTGTAATGAGGTTGCCCGTAACTTAATTATTTACAATGACGCTTCGAATGAAATACAATAACTTCATTTTTATTTTATAACATCTTCATTCCTGTCACGTCCGGGTTAAGTTGTTTTGTTATGTTGCTAATTTGACCTCGTTGTATTAAGCTCGGGTAGTGTCTATTTTATCCTGCCACTATCGTTTGGTTTTAATCGGCTTGTGTCTTAATTTATCTTGGTACTTCCGGTTTAATTCATGTTTCTCCTTTAATCGCGTAATTCCCGTCATACATTGTGATTTATTTTTAAAACTTTACATTGTAACTTCCGGTATAAGTTTTATATCAGGTAACTTACTGTATCACGTCCATATAATTGTTCTCACCTTTTCCAACAGAAACGTATACTTTAAAAAAGCTTGCCGATATTTAACAACACATACAGTGAAAAGGGAACGAAATAAAGTGTCATTGCTATGTAAATTAGTTACAACATCGTAAACGACCAGTAAAACTCTCCTCAGAAATTAAGTAAAAAGAAAATAAATGTGTAGGTTTTTATAGTATACAGGCAATCGAACCAGGAATTGGTGAGTAACAATATGCTAATGAAAGACTAAAATATATAAAACCCGTGTTTAAACTGGTATAAACAAGTATAAACAAGTTATCTTATATATTTATATAAACCTTATATATTTTACAACATTTATGAAATAAGGTTTTACTGAATTGCCTTTGTGTTGACTTCGTTTATTTATACTTCGTCTTATATTTTTCAGTGCTGTGTCTTCAATATGGTGAGTACATATTACGTTATATACCATTTGTATCAGTTACGTATTTGTTTTTGACGTACATTTTGATGACGTATTTTTTTACAGTGGATAACTATTAATAGTAGCTGATATAACAATATTTGTTACCTAATGCTCTATATAAATGGTAATTAAATATTTTCACCTGTTTCGGAGTTCTTTCTGCACTAGGGTTGAAACAGTTCACTGTTACACCCGAACTGTTACATGCGCAGTAAATATGCGCGTTGTAATTTCCCGCAATTTTTATCAGAGCGTTTTTGAGAGTAAGATCATTACTTAAAGTACGGTGTTAATAAGCGTTTGAAAGACTGCGTTTTTGCAGACGACGGCCTCGGGCAACAGTTCTCCAGGTCTTCCCCGGCACCTCGGGGCAATAGTTTTGACTGTTCCCAAAACAGCCATGAAACAACTGTATAATATTTTAAGGATGGCCTCTTATACACGTTTATATGTATATCGCTATGTTTTATCCATGTGAATGGAAAAATATATGTTTTTGACGTTTTACACATATTGCGTTGACATTTTACACATATAAAGTAGACGTTTTACACACATATATCTGACGTTTTACACATATATCAGTGACAATCAGGGACGAATATCATGATAATAGAATCTGGCAAATGGTCTACGTCCATTCCGATGACTTATCATGAGGATGGTGACCATTATCCTTTGTGACAGAGACGGAATGACGACATGGACACGTGCCTGCGGGCTAATATGTAGGCATGGTCATTTAGACATATATCACTATGGACAGAAGGTCACCAGCTCTATGTGGTCGGGCTAGGCATTCTGTCAGGGACCGTGTATATCAGACCAGGTCTCGTTTATCGCTTACAAGGCGGTTTGGTCATTTGGACAAGTGATTCTATGCTATTAAATATAGACGGTTCTATTGCTGTTTTCTAACGTATTCAAATTTCTATTAAGAAAATCTTTGACATATACCAATGTTATCAAGCTGTGTTTCCTGAAACTTCAGTTTCAAAATAGACCAAGACAAATGTCTCGATCAGTTTCGATAGAAATATGTTTGGCGCCATAAAACAAAATGATAGAAAGTTAACGTACCAGTAACAAGCATTTTGACGGGAAACAACGCGTCATCGACAACATTATATTACGTCAGAAAAGTCGATTCGGCAATTGTGCCATAACACCTGTTTTGCTGGCAAATAATATATTTCTGAACTTCCCTTTATGTGTTTACTCGTACAAAAGCCTTAAATAGCATTAATCTTCTAACACGTGTTATTTATAGAACTGCATACGTCATTATGTGTGAAGATTCTGTTATGTGGCGAGTTCCTAAAGCATGAAATTTAAACATGCTGTAAGGTTTAGAAAGTCTTGCAGCATTTTCTTTGTAGCTATTTTAATACAAACATCTAAAGACAACGTTGTCATTTAGGGAGCTTTTACCTGCTCTGTAAAACGGCTTTCTTTAATACTGACCAGAGAAAAAGTGAAGGTCAAGCTTTTTGGCATATGGCTTATGGCGCAGAGGCATCGATAAAACGTTGATTGTAGAAAAATCTAATCTGTTTTAACAAAATAATAGGCCAGATAGTTCTGTTGCCAATGAAGTACTTTGCCAAGGCTGTTTATCAGAAGTGCTTCAATTAATATTTGAAAACAAGAGTATTTCATAATTTCGACTTTAAGATTCCAGAGTCTGCTATCAATGAAAGTATTCTGCTAATAACTTCATTCAAAGTCATACATTTAACAAGAAAAAACATACATGACCGCCTCATACGGCGCAAGAATTTCTAACATTTCTGGAGCAAGTTTTCGCCTTTAATTGCTTGAAGATGTTCAGTATGATATTTCTTCTGTTGCCATGTCTTATGGTTAGAATGAATGTCCTTCCTTTTCTTTCGGTTTTGTTTCCCTTTAATCTTGTTTTGTCTCCTTCCTGCAATTGCTGTAATTCATATGATTAAGGTGTCAATGATGTTGTTGCCTTTTCTCCTTCCTGGTGTTGTTGTTCCATTTTCAAATTACCTGTGAGTTAGGATATATACAAAGTTATGCACCTGATTGTAAACGTAATAACAATAAACACACAAAGTAAAGAAAACCCGATTTCACGATAGATTAAAAAGACAGACATTTGTACAGCAACTATTGGCCAAATCGTCCGTTAAAGACTCATAGAGACACTTAGAAACAAAAGAATATAAAGCCAGGTTTTCATAGAAAAATTGGAGGTACTTAAAAAACCTTTGTAATTTTACAGATTTATAACTATTGGCTACAAAACAAAATGTTATTAATGCTTAAACACCAAATATATCGTATTCTATTTCAAAAGCTGTATTTGGTTTTCAAAAAGCAAGCACCCCCAATCACAGTAAAATTGACATGCTGAGAATTTACAATAAGCGGCGTACTTTGCATGTAGGAGTTCTGGCATTCATTTTTTATCCTGTTTTTAGTTCAAATGATATGATATAAACATAAGTACGAAAAGCAAGATAATGCATAGGTTTTATATAGTGTTTTCTATTTTAAAATATGATATTTTCAAGTCATCCGCTTGAAAGTTTCGAAAGTATTCATTATAACAATTACAGCCCAATGGGGGGTTTCCAAATTTCCCGGGGGGGTTCCAAGTGGGGGAAAGTAGTGGAAAATCGCGAAAAAACATGATTTTTAAAGATAATTCTCAGGATGGGGGGTTTCCTGAAGCCCAAAAATCCCCTCTGGATCCGCCACTGCCCATGACAACAGTAAGGTTACGACATTCATCATTATAAGGCTAGTTTATGACAGTTGTATCACGAAAATATGAAGATACTATTATTCATGTTATTACACTCGGATGCTCCTTAATCTTATAAATTGCAATTAGTTGACGTACACAGGTAACGTGAAACACAAAGGAATGTTTCCATGTGTCTCTTCACCACAAACACCCAGTCATTACACCTCACAACTAATGGCGCTGTCACTGGCCGCTTCCACCCTAGGGGTCAAAGGTCAAAACTACCGCCATACACAAGAAATTTGACATTAGCTTTGACAAAAAACGCAGCCCAAATACACGAAGTAAATAGTCTTACATTATTTGTGATCGCAATGTTATGAAGGGTCATCAGTCAAGATGGTGTTAATGATGCGATAAATATCACACATCATTAAAGTATACGTACGTCTGTTGACGCGGTCAACATGAGTTAAAAAAATCGTTGTTACAGTAATAAAATCAACATGATCGTCTACATATAATAAAATATCAATTAGACAAAAGAATATCGATACTGTGGTTTACAATATAAATATAGAAACTTCATATCAAAACAAAACACCTGCAACTTGCACAATAAAATTATCTGTGACTATGAGTTAAACATATATCAGGTGTTCATTTGTAAAAAAAAATATATATTAATTGTTTGTTGATACACAAAGAGAGTTTATAAATGCCATATGCATGTGTTTAGTATGCATTGATATTATCAATGCTTAACGGTCCATCAACACAGGAAAAGTAAGTTGGGCCACCAACTGTTCGACAAAAACAAGGGCCGTATTCATGAAACCGTTCTCATGCTCAAAGTCTGTTTTTGTGCTCAAGCCTAAATTCTTATTCCAGTGATAATTTTTTGAAAAATAAAATTTTGTCAATGATTTGGTAGAATTATGGAAAGTCGTAGGACTGAATACATTTCCGGTATTTAAACTTTACTTTTTGACCGCGAAACATGATTTTAAACCAGCGACAAAATAGTAAGTTAGAGCACAGAATCCATATTTGAGCACGAGAATGGCTTCATGAATATGGGCCCAAATGCTACGAACATCTAAATAACTTATTATTGTAGTTAAAGATGTTGATAATTAGATGTTTGACCTCGGCGTGAGTCAACAGTATCATAAAGTATCTACAACAGTAACAGGCGATTTGTGACATATTGAATAATACACATGGTAACCTAACTGACCGTCACTTCCTCGAGGCCCTCACGTTTTCTTGAGATATATGTCTCTGTCAGCCCCCATTGTTGGTCAGGATGTTCCTCCTTTGTGACGATTGTTTATGTCACTGACAAGGCAAGGGTGATTAAAAACATCACGTAAACTTATGAAATATTTCCTCCCTACGTAGTGGACAGTGTTGTTTTAACGTGATCAAATGCTGAACCTGTTTGTTTTGCTCCTATTCTTTGGGGTCAACATTAATATTAAATGCATTGAACCGTTAATATGGAAAATTGTATATTCGTGTGTTCTTAATTCTCTACTTATCATCTTTAAAAAGAACCTGACATATGATCAGCAATATTTCACATTTTATGTAAAAGAAGTAAAATGTTTTCATTTAAAATTATAATAATTATGTTTTCCTTTGATAAAAAATCATGATGTTAGTATGTACAAATTAATATTATAACACAATGTTTGATTGTAATTTATATACTTCTACATTACATTTATTGACTACAATAATGTAAGGCTTTAATGCTAATTTAATTCATTTTAATACCGAAATAATTTAATATCTACAACTAAAACATAAATTAAACAAACATTTAATATTTCATAATATAAAAAATGCAAGCCTATTATTATAATGTCATATTTTTTTAATATCAAAAATATTTAAATCTACAGCTAAAACATAAATATTAAAAACATTTGATATTTTGTAACATTAAAAAAGCAATGTTTTAATAAGAATTTTATATTTTTTAATATAAAAAAAATTATATATCTAGAACTAAAACATGAAAAAAATGAAACATTTGTTTAAGAAAGGATAATTACAATTTTATCACTTATGATGTCATTATAACATTGGGATCCAAGAAATATTCATTGTATCCTGCCAATGGGTCCCAGCATAAAAAATGAATAATGGCATATAGCATACGTTATATTTAAACTATGAACACCATCTTTAAAATTGAGTCCTAACATAGGGAAGGGGATTATTTGTGGAATAAGAAAGAAAAGTATTTTTGTATAGTTCAGAGGATAAATAATGTAAGTAAAATATACGTTACTGTTACAAGCGTTTGGAGGACTCGGTCTATAAATAGCGAACTAGAAATAAAAACGTGTCTGGTCTAACCACTTTCATTCATCATGTCAGTCCGGCAGCCTATTGTAATTAGTATGATAAAGAAACAAGACAAGGACTAATTAATCTTCTAGAGTAATTGGATAGGACATTAACGCATAAATATGTTCTTTTATGGGCTGATTCATGTCAGAATTTAATTCACGGTAGTTATTATTTTGATTACGTCATTATGATATTAAAGAAAGAAACATTATTTTTATTATCTCAGCGTTGTACGACAATTGACCTACTTCGGAGACCTGTTTAGCTAGAGAATAAGCCACGACAAGGCACTTTACCTATAATAACATACAGTTAGACTGACTCAAAAGCTATTCTTTATTAAAAGATATTTTGTTAACTCAATTAACACAATCTTTAAAACATGACACTTTTATGGTTTCTGCACTTAGTTAAAATGTGTTATTAAATATTTTTTTACATTCGCTATAGCTTTATATGGTTTTTTTTGTGTGTTTTTTTCTTTTTTTGTTTTTGTTTTTTTTCTTTTTTAACATTAAACGAAATGAGAGGGGGAATCCGCGTTTTATCGTGCAGCGATTTTTCATGCTCGAAACGTGATCGGCGAATTTGCTGATCGTTGTAGTGTGTTTTGAGATGGCTATATGATAACGTACATGTATGTTATTTTCACATTTGTGCGTCGTGTTTGTGTGAGCTTTTAGGCGTGTCTATGTTCGTTTTTCCCCAGTTAGGCCGCGTATTGAACGGCAATTGCTCCCATAGTGCCATCATGCTTGAATGATAAATCATAAATCATATATACACGTTTCGGTCGATATAAGCTATAATCGAGACCAAATCAACAACGAGTAGAACGTATAAAAAACACACACATTTTTGGTTAAGTTCCTTTTTTATTGTGTCATCTTCATTTTTTAATAAAATAACTGCCCTAAATTTTATGTTCAGTATCCGTTTCAGGATGTACCTCTCCCAGGAGGTTAACGAATTCCGGCAATAGTTTGTGTTCTAATATGTACTTTTGAAACGGAGTTTTTTTTTATTTATGAATTGTTTTGGTTATTTCATTTTTACTGCAGGCAAAATAAATTGTGAGTGTATCCTCCAAGAGTGTTACCAGAAATCTTTGAATGTTTGCACATTTGTTAAAAATAGTACTTTCTTCCAAATACCGGGAGTGGGATTTCTTTAACCTCTACTTTTTCTCAGAAAAGCAATTTAGAAAATCCTACCTTTAATTAAATGAGAAATAAACTGTTCTTTCGTCTTTTTGTGCAAATTTAACAACTGATAGAAAAAACTCTGTTTCTCTTCCTGAAACAGGCACAAAATAGGGGCAAGTGTGCTTCTGTTTTGCGTTTTATTTTAATATGAAACAACTCACACTGCAGTACCCATTTCGCTACAGCTACAAATAGTGATGAAGAGGCACTTTTAGTGATAAATTTACTGTCGGAAAAGGTAATATTTTACCATTGATGAAACATTATTTAAATAGATGCCGAATTAGTCTACTATTGTTTAACAAGGAATTCCATAAATTGAAGCAGCCAATAGACATCCAGTTTTTACACATTTTTCATGGTTTGATTTTAATTGATCTTATTTTTTGGCGAGTTTGATTAAAAAAAAAACCCGTTAAACTAGGTCGAAATGAGTTTTGAACGTGATTGAAACCTCAGAGGAGAACTGAGAAATACTAATTATATAGTTGACTCGATTGGTAGAGTATAATTAGAGTTTTCATTCGTGACAAAATATTGGTATTCTTCCTTACTCGTGAAATACATGCAGGTTTTATCTGGAATACTTTAAACATACTCTATTAATCAGTTTGTTAGCGTTTCATTAACAAGCGCAAACAATAACGATTTCCTTAATTTCTAAGTTATGGACGAAAATAAAAACGGAAAAAAGTCCAGCAAAAATACTTTTATATAAGATACTTAACCTTTTATTGC
>JAULCA010438341.1:0-10867 GCA_032360845.1 Crassadoma gigantea | reverse complement strand
TTTAATCAATACCATTTTTAATGATGTCTAAGTATTTTCCATCCTATTTATAAAAAAAAATTAATCGACGGACCACATTGATCCTGTGCGGTATGCCGTTTTTTGACGATCATGTGTTTGGCGCAGGTAACAATATACCTTGCAGACATACGTGCATTGAGAAATACTAAAAGTGAATGCTCAATATCGATAAGGTTTTGTTCGCATCGGAAAAGAAAGTTGATGATTGCTTAAAAGCATTGAAGTAAATCTTCGTCGAATTTGAAGGATCGTGATTCTCTGAGTGTATTGTACAGAGCATTGTGTTTTAATAGAACTGTAATGGAATGGTACATGAAACGAAGAAATTGCTACTTATTCCTTTGATATAATACTTAGAGAACACATGATGTCTTTCAAACTTATAAATGTTTAGCTATACAAAGGGTCATATATTGCAAAAAAAAAATTTGAAATTGCATCTGAACAATAAAGAAGTGTTTAAATCTAAAGTGCAAACATGTGACGAATTCTTTTCATAATACAAGTTCGTTTCTTTCAGAAATAAAGATAGCAAACATGTCGCCAACATTATCCATCTTATGGAACAAGTGTATTTCTATCAATGATTTTTAACGCAAAACATTCCTATATAAAATGTTCAACGGTAAATGGTTCATTACAAAGGGACTCACAAAGGCTGGTTGTCCTGCTTAAAATGGATGGGTGTTTAGGAAACTGACAATTTTTTGGCAGTATAACGCATTAAACCTCTCAAATCTTT
Organism: Crassadoma gigantea; assembly: GCA_032360845.1. Lineage (NCBI taxonomy): Eukaryota > Metazoa > Mollusca > Bivalvia > Pectinida > Pectinidae > Crassadoma > Crassadoma gigantea. The sequence continues at coordinate 10,104 of JAULCA010438341.1, read as the reverse complement.
CTAAACATTTCAGATTATTACTTCTAAATGATGAGATTAGCAAAAGGTAACAATATTGCGAATGCTAAGACTTGGCTTATCAAGCATAACCGTTTGGGGTCTACCTGACGCTAAACACGAACTCAATTTCCCATCAGTCTATGTATGGTCAACACAGAAACGAAGTAGGATAAAACTAAACTTGAATGACTCATTGGTACAGTCAATGCAGGCTACGTACGTACCTTAGTTGCAGTCAGTCCACCAGCGCTAACAAATGTCCTCCCAAATATACCCTCCAGCTGCTGAATCCTTACTTTAGTATACAATTGGTTATTGAGTATTTCCTGTAATGTTGTAAATGTCATGTCTTTCTTTAGCTTTCTCTTAACCTTTTGAAGTAACCAAACCATCTTTCTGTCTGCTTCATTTTCTTGTTGTGCCTGAAATAAAAATACACTTAATGTCAATAACGTGTAGATGAAAAAAAACAAATAATTTATTACTACGTTGTATAGAAGGACAAACAGACAGGGAAAATTTCAAAAAGTTCAAACCGGAGAAAAGTCAACATGATATATAAAAGGGATCAATCTTCATGTCACAATTCGGTCTCTGAAGTTAACTATTGTGAATATTTTCATATGAAGAAATGGGGATTCCTAATACGTGCTTTTATATCAATTACTTTTAGATATATTTCTTTGCATTTAAATGATTAGAATACGAAAGATTGTCACGTAAAAATCATCTCTCTTTTATTTTTTTTATATATTATACATATTATATTGAAAATTGTGAGCTTATTTAAAACAAAACAAAATAAAATTGATTTTAATTATTTCACAATAATTATGAGATAAGTCTATCTTTTCTAATAGTTAACTTTTCAAGGAATTTAATCAATAGACATCAACGTGAGATAAACAGCTAATTGACCTACTCTTTGCTCTATGTTCCTTGTGTAGTTGTGTGCAAATAGAGGTTTCCCATCGAGCGATGGTTGATTATCATATTTATCGAACTCGAGTTAGTTGATTTTAAAAATTGAATAAAGACGCAAGGCCTTTACAATTTAAAAATTAAAAACGATAGTTGGATAAATAGTATGACCAACGATCATGAGTTTCAGGCCCCTTTTCTCCAACAACGTTCGGATATTATTTCTAGAAAAAACGTATAATTGTCTTTGAAATACATTTCTCGCGATTCCGATCAATCGAACAATTGTCATGACCTATGACGTAAAACTGTAAGATGACGTCGCATGTATTATAACTTGACATCATGTTCAGAAAATTAACAATTGAAATCATGTCCAGATTGTTACCCACTAGCTGTTACAGTAATACAAAATTGCCAATTTTTAGTACTTTTATCCAAAGAGTTGGAACGAGAAAACGAGAAAACGAGAAAATAGCAGTTGTTATTATTACAGATGTTGTTTCTTTGCAAATAACTGTGAAAGTTATTACATCAAATTTAAGAGATCTACAGATGATTAAAAGTTAATTTACTCCATACTTCTGTTGAGTTTGTTTCATTTTTTTTCAAAACCATTACACACACAGATACACAGATTTTATTCTGACTTTATGACTTTCAATAAATCCTCTGCTGTAAGTTCAATACAGTTTGAACAAATTCTGCAAGAGCATTGCATTTTTAATTCACAATTAGAGTAGTTAGTGTTCACAACATTAATTTGAAAATTAATTATCAGAAAGTATAATCAGTTCGTATATATAACTACGGGTGGATAATAAAATTGGTTCTTTGTACTTATAGCGTATTGGTTTGTTTCTCCAGTGAAGGCCTAAACAATACTTGATAGATTTGGTAGTTCTTGAAAATTATTTCTTTATTATGTTTAGGCGCGTTCTATCCTTGAATAGTTTATACTCATGACCCCTTGTAACAGAATTGTTTTTCTTTTGTGACATGAATTTGGACACTCCGAGATCATATTTCCCTGTATTATTTTAAAAGGTTCAATCATGTCTCCCCTGACGCGTCTGAAAGCCAATGTTGGAAGCTTCAATCAATACCTTAAGTCGCTCTGGATAGGGCAGCTCTGTCATACCTGGTTTCAATCTAGTTGCTCTTAGTGGCTTTTATATGTTTTATCAGGTCCAGGCTCCAAACTTGGTTAGTATATTCAAAATGAGGTCTTACGAGTCCTTTGTATAGATTGGTTTGGTTTGTTTTTGTTTTACGTCCTATTAACAGTTATGGTCATTTAAAAACGTGCCAGGTTTTGTTGGTTGAGGAAACCCGGAGTTCCCGGATAAAACCACTGACCTACGGCCAGTACCTGGCGACTACCCAACGTAGGCCTCGAACCCGCGACCCAGTGGTGGAGGGCTAGTGGTAGCAGAATGTCAGACGCCTTAACAACTTGGCCACCGTGGCCCCACCCTTTGAATAGAGTTTTAAATGTATTTTGGTCCATATATCCTTGTTTTGCATACCACACCTTCACACCAATATGTGAGGCAGATTAATTGCGAACTTTGGTTTCCATTTCTACAGAGCTCCGCACAGTAGTTGTATTATATGATCATACCATGTTATGTATCAAGCCAAATATCTTATTTAAAACCTGTGTGTGTTCCGGTGTTATTTCGTTAATCTGAGGATGAGATAAATCTGCCAATGATTGAATTATGTAACTATACGTACTGAAAATGGTCTGCTGTTAGGTCTGATTAAAACCACATCCAGACCAAACACTTCTTCCAGTTGATTTCCCGGGCAGGTAGTAGAGGTTATACTCAAGAGATCGTCCACACATTGCTGTTCGTTGTTCTCTAGTGAGAAATTCAAAAACATGGAAATTCAACACAACTATGACTAACTTAGCATGGCTTATCAATCTTAACGGACTTGCAGCGTCGTAACTGCAACTTAAGTAATATTTATAAACATTTACTTTTGTAATCTGACATGTCTGAGAGGAACATATTGATATACCTTCTTTCTTTAAGATGACCAACTGCACATTTCTAAGATATATCAGTTAATAGATACTGTTTGTTAAGTCTTTCATCGATAACAACAATAATATAGACTAAGCCAAGTTGAAATGCCATGAAATACTACAATGTGTATGTAAACTATACCTTTGCCTTGAGGGATTGTCTGCAAGAAGAATACGTATCCATTTTCTCGTAACCATGACAATGACTGTTTTAGAAACCTTTGGTGATCGTCGTTTTTAAGGCTTATGCGGTGATCATAAATGAGCAGATCTCCACTGCAGAACAAAAAATAACACTTAATTAAAACACGACTGTTGTTGCATTTACAAAACCGGTAGAGCTTGTAACTGAACAAACCTATTTTAACTACGTGGTTGAACATAAATAGATATGTCATCAACTCTGGATGTCTACGTTCCAGGGTCCATTTTTCTCCTTTTTTTTCAGACATTTCCGTTTTGGGTTTCCTTTAATTTATCGCCATATAATATGTGAAAATGGTGGCGGTATTACTGTAATTGTTTTCTATGTGTTGCATCTTTTCTGATCTGTTTACTTTCCTTGGTATGAAGGATAACAAATGCCTGTTTATATGTCCGTTACTGAAACAGTTTACCCTTCAGGACCACTTAAAATTGTCTTCGTTTGGTACATATGGGTTTCCTGATTACTTCCCTTTTATTTTGCTAGCTATTAAGTCCCTTTTGTTTTGTTTTAGTACGTACAGCGAGGCCGTGCTTTGTCATGGAACATTGACGATGTAGAATATTGTTGATATAATTTACATCAATTACCCGTTTGACAAGATCTAGCATTGAAATACAATTAATAAAACTGTAATTTAGTCAGAAAAAACGAAGGAAAAGAATAAAAAGGAAAAGAGTGTAGTGACAGTAACTTTAGAAAATGATATTAACTAATGTGCTATAGCTATAAGATAAACGTTTAAATAGCTTTACTCCACTTATGTTAGTAAATATACGTTATAATGTACCTAAAATGACAAAGCCGCTGGAATAAAAATCAAAGGCCGTAATAAAACAACGAAAAACCATCAACAAAATAGAAGATGTTGAGGACTCATCAAAAGAAAACAAACGGGTAGGGGACAAAACTACCACGCAAACACTTCATCTAAAACCGTTGTGTTTACATTTCAGCTTTCGTTTCTTTAAGCTTTACATAACCAAGGTCATGTGAAGACGTGTGACGAACGACATCATCAGCAGGAACAAGTTGGAGAGAGAAAAAAAAGTAGTTCACAGGTTTTGTAATTGGGTCATATGACCTCATATAAGAAGCAGACATCAAATAAGAAAACACAGATTGTGCAGTGTCTCCCACATTAGTTGTCCTTTACTATATACAGGTAAATTCGTTGTCCGAATCTGTATATGGTTTATTTTAAAGAAGAAAACCGCAGATTCCGCAGTGGCCCTCAAATCAGTCACCAATTATCACACGAAGTTGAAAGTCTATCCTTCCCCCCAATTGTTACATGATCTACTTCAAATAAATACGCTTAAGGGTTTAATAAATGCTCTACATTCTATACAGTTTGATATTTAAGCACACGGAGTGGATAAAAATGAAAATAACCCCTACCCGTGAAAGTCTTATTTTATTGAGGGTAAAGGGAGGTCGACTCAACAGAGAAAACATAAAGTTGTTACTGTTAAAGTTTCACCAAGATCGTTTGGTAGATGTTCGTGCTTATGCTGATTAAAAACAAAGTCACATATCGGAAATCACAGAACGAAGCTATATTGATATTAATGTGTTTTTACAAAAATATGATATCACACTTCGGTCTATCTTGTTACACTGTTTACTTCTAACTAACCATGGGGTAATTCTATTTGGTAGATTAGCGTTGAGCGATTCGTATTGGCCGATCAACAGACTAAAACATGGGACTACGTTAACATTTGAACTATCGCGGTTCATAGGCTCCGATAGACACAATGTCTAGCTTGTGTCATGACATATCATAAAACACAGGCAAATAATGGCGGCAGATAAAATATAATTAGATATTAATGAAATTTTTATAGAATATCAATAGATTATTCAATAAGTTTACTTAAAGATTAAACAAAAGAAAGTTTGATGGAGCGAAACATAATCATTCCTTTTAAATGGAAGGATACTTGATCCATCGTTACTTCCATTGTTGTTTTGATTTAGGAAAAAATAAGATTTGGTTGATTACAAAAATGGATAGTGTACACTATCCAAACAGATATGAAACATTGACGGTTGGTATATGCCATCATACAGGAAATGAACCCACCGACGCAATAACGGCACCCACACACCATGCCAATCAGCTACATTTATCTAACTGACTAAATAATTAAACCTATATATAGAACACATCATTGGTATGTTACCTATATACCTAACACATAGGAGACATAAATATACTCAGTACATTATAATGAAGATAATAGTGAAATGGCTAATATAGGTATTTACATGTAGCTTATATGCACTACAGATACCTCTTTATAATAAACACATGACCCACCCGAATTTATACATAAAAATTCTTACATACTTTTAATACCAAATACATGCAATTTCCAGAGGGATAAGTATCCAAACAGTTTTTCTGTTTTTTAAATTTTTAAAGAAAGCAACGGTTTTGAAGAAAAACGTAAATAATTGGTCTTTTGAAACCATATGATGCCATGAAGGATACGATAGATGTCTTAAAGAACAGGTATCAATGGTCTCAAGTACATCTTTAATACAATACGTGTATTATAGATGAACTTGAGTTCACTGATACCAGTTACGAGTTAGACATGTATATGCAAGATACGTGTCATATATATTTGTACAGTTACACATGGACTTCAGCTGTAAACAAACATTCGAAACGGAAGGATGGCACGGTTTAATGTAAATACTGTACTACAAGTTACTGAGAAAGTCTGGTATTTCCTGTTCACAGTTTTATGAATAAGCCTTCAAAAGCTGACTTAGCCAGAAACAATCAGCGTCCATCTTGTATCTAACTTGAACACATTGACTCCCATTACATTGTATTCAGTATCATTTTGCAATTACCATTGCAACCAAATGTACCACTGTATTAAATGTATGAATACTAAATAAATATTTTTATGTAAAGAAAACAAAAGACTTCCTTATAATGACCCACTGGTCCTGCTAGGACAAACTGTTCTTTTTTTACCCGTATTCATTATATAAAACTTTGCAAGAATTTGGCTTTCTACGGGAGAAAAAGTTGTATGTCACACTGACATTGAAAAATATACAGGAACAAAACCTTTAAATTTAGGTAACCCATCTACTTTTAAATACAAGTTTGGCCAAATTATCATAATTGCCAGTATAAAGGAGTTCAACATCACTCGACAGGATTAGGTTCGGGTTTCTCTGTAGCGTGATGTAATTTGACTGACTAGGCCATATGTCAGACCAAACGTCTATCAGACAATTGATCGCTACTATGTGTAGGACACTGACCCAGAATTGACGTTACAAATTCATTAACTTTGTACACGTTAATGTGTTTTATCTACACCATTTTCATTAACAAATACGACAAAAAAGTAACGTATTAAGGTCAAATGTTTGGTTATTTGGTTGTTTTTCTAATATAAATTGACAAAAAACTTGCATATGATATAGGATAGCAGCATATTCATTCACAAAATCAGACAAAACTAAGTAAGAAAAACGAAACATTATTTCCCCTATTTCTTGATGATTTTTTATTTTTGCCAATGGATGGGCGAGTTTATGGCGTCCTTTTGATATCATGACAAATCATAATCAAAATTGTTAGTAACGCATAACCCGGTTCAATATCAGGACTAAACAGTAATGTACAAACGAAATATAATCGACTGGTAAGAGTATATCAGTGCAAGAAAGGATATATCTTAGTAATGATATTGAGGCAGTGGACTAAGTTTGTCTTCACATCTCCTACATATCAGATACAGCAAATACTAAATTCTGCTTTTTACCTTCATTCTTGCATCGAATTATATTGCCGGTAAATATAGCATTTATTAAGTCATTCACCACTGCGCAATTCATGTCATTATATCCTTTCTTAATAAAGCAACAAATTTGGTTGTATTATATAATTTGTATTTCTTTCAGCCATACGGCATATAATGTACACATTATTCCACCTTATAATTCCTCCAAATATCAATTAATGCCGGCACAATTGCCATTTTAAACCATAGCCCATCAGCATTCCTTTCAATTACTTTTTTTTAAAACGTAAATATGTCTATCTTAAATCAATTTACAAGTACCAATTTACAAATGACCAAACGGAGACTGATCAATTGCATAAGAGGGACTGACTGATGATGTAGATTTCATCGCGATTACATAGTTTTTCCAGGAAATTAACTCTTACCAGAATTGACATCAATATACACCTATATCTCTTCAGGGCAATCCGATTATCACCTCGCTACAAATACCTTGGCATTGTTTAGTACACCAATTAGTGGGCCGTAGCTATAACATGGAAATATAGTCACTCCTGAGTTACTAATAAATCACCACTGCTACAAATACTTATATATATAGTACGGAAAATATTAACTTCATTCCACAGTTCTTCCATCCCAAAGATGTAATTAAGGTGCAGACAAATTAATCATCTTCTGAATGAACTAATTGAATTGAAATGCTATTATTCTGACGCGAAATAATGCGTTACTTCTTTAGTTATCTCGTTTCATTTCAAAAATGATTTATTAGATCATTACTTTTATAGATAGTGCCTTATGATTTAATGTTATTGAAATAAAAATTGATGGGCAGACGTACCTAGCAGCTTTAAACATCTAGGTGAGGTAGAACTGCTACACCGGCAATGTAAATGTATTATTCTGCCAAATTGACTTCAGAAACATCAGAACTACATATAAATGTGCGTTCGTATTCAAAAATCACTAGCGACATAATGAAAAACAATACATTGTGATAGGAATATTGTAAGAATTGAAGACTCCTTATTTCCTTAGCTAGAATGAATCAGCAATCAAGGAGGAGGTTGGATTCGAATCCAAATGTACAGTCATAGTTCACATATTTCACACGTTTTATACCAAAATAATTGGGGGAAACATTCGATCGTTATAAATTACACCTGACAGCTGGAGAACATCTATCGAATTTAATCAAGACGTTGGCGCGCTAAAACATGCCGGTATGCTATTTTTTCAGAGTACCCGCATCGTTGCTCACTTTCACGCTCAAACCAAAAACTGGCCAATCTTTTGTACTTTTTCAGTAACATATTTTTAACTTTGGCAGCGAGCAAAAGAAGTTCGTCAAGAAAGAGTGCGCGTACCGACTGACTCCACTAACAGGGTTAGCATACGTTTTGTTGAATGTGTTTTAGGTAACAATGAATAGCTACATGTCTGTGGAACGTTTACATTAGTTGTTGTTGTTGTTGAATATGTTTCAATTACTTTGAAATATGACTCGAACTATCATACCAGACACTTCATGATTTATAGACAATGCTCAGTCGCCCCTTTTTAAGCGTTGTGTTGATTGTGTAGACCTGTATTGTATTGCCTTTTGTTTTTGGTATGACGTTTAACTGTTAATTTTTTTTCTCAACCTGCGCTTAAAGTCTATATGTTGTGCAATTTCTATCATATAATCAATTTTCATTAAATAGTTTCAAAACATTTTAACAACAATTTAGGATAATTTACAATTTTATTCATCCAAAAATAAGTTGAAAATCTCTGAGTGAAATATTCCCACACAAGTTAACAATACTGTAAGTATTCACAACTATTACGTATTTTCAACGAAAACTTGTATAGATCCATGTTTATTGTTTGTTATAATAATAATTCAATACATATGGGGTTATGTACTTTGTAATGACTCAGAAATGTACGCATACCTATTTTCAGCGACCATGATTTTCCTGGAGTCGTCGAGGACAGGTGGGAAGTTCCTTAATCGTGTAACGTTGGAGTGATTGCATAGCTCCCCCGGATCAATAGTGATGACTTGTGCGGCCCTCACAGCTACTTCGGAAGCGCAAAGTCTGTAAATAGGTTAACAGTTACTGAGTGTAAAACTTATTACTAAAACATAAATTGTAGAGTTCCAGGGACGGTACAGAAGGTTTAAAGTCACTGTTGCTAATTTCATGCATTTAGAATTATCTTTCAAATTAGGTTTTGCACCTTAATTATGAGGAAAGGGATTACGAACACCTCGTTAACAATAGAGATCTATTTTTAGTGGATCTACTCACGCAGTGTATCTGATATTAGGGCTAGGCTTGTCTTACAAAATTGATTACCCATAAAGCGTCATAAATATGTGGCGAAAAGAAGACGTTACGGTGACGTTAATTTGTGTATGGTAATGAATTAATATCACGTTTTACAAATTAAATCGTTATATATCATTGTACGTGGTAAATAAAAGAACGCATGCTCACGTTTTGTTGCTTTTGCGTTGGTTTACGTTTGGTTAACATTTCAGTGACAAAGGAACGAGGGTAGACGATGAACGAACAGCACGCTATTTAGTCACCATATTAAAGGTTGGAGTTTAATCGTTACAAAAGATGGAAGACTAAAAATATTTTATGGATAAATTTGTTTTTATCTGAAACTATCTTTGAGTACTATCGTGACGGTTCCCTAAAAGTTGTACCCATATAATTCTAACTTAACACACCTTACAGTATTGTAGCTTATTTGAACCATATAGAGCATTAGTTTCATTGTTACCTTTCTAGAGAGAAATCGGATTGATTCTTAAATATATCTATTTGTAGTAATCGTCTGTTCTGATGTTTCTGTTCATTCTGCAGATTTTGCCCCTTGCTGAGATTATCAATATAACATACAGCTACCGAACCTTTGACGACATATTTGTCTGAGTGATATATATTATACACATAGGAGAATGTTTTTTAATTGTATATAATTACAGGATATAAATTACAGGAAACCAGATTCAACATTACAAAACGACATATTATATATAAAACGTATGATAAGCCGATTATTTTCAAAGTAGTCGTGATTAATAGCACGACATCATATACACCGCTGTTCAAACTTCAACATTTCATAATGTCTACATGGACATTTGTTGA
>JAULCA010438330.1:0-10868 GCA_032360845.1 Crassadoma gigantea | reverse complement strand
TATTGAAAATGTAGTTTATAAATATATATATATATGTAGGTGTATTGTGCAAGGTAAATCCACTATTCATGTTTATCCGTGACATGCCCTTTATTTTTAGGAACAGGCCATTTCTACTGTAGACTGCTACCTATTGTCATACTTAAAACACTTGTATGAAGTTTCATGAAATTCTGTTGAGGAATGAAGTTGCTAGAGCGATGACACATACGCACAGGTGGAATACTATATCCCCTCGAACTTTCATTGTGAGGGGATAATAAAGTTTATATTATACATGTCCGCTGTAGTGAAAATAAGGCTTATGCATACAGACGAAACAAAAATGTAATACTTGAAATATGTAATTAGATACTACGAGAATGAATACCGGTAATTAGGGACCACATTAATTAAATTGTAATAATAGAAAAAATAATAATAATAATGACAATGAATCAAAAAAGTATTAAGATGCTAAAATTAAGATACATGCATATGTCTCTAAAATGTGGAAATACAGATGTTTGCGATTCCCTCTGGCCTATACATCAACTGATTTACTATGCCAAAACAAAATGCACAGGACTATTTTGAAACAAGAGGCCCCGCCCATGGCCTGTATCGCTCACCTGTATATCGAAGCAATTATGGCAAAATATTATCCAAATGAGATTCAAGGGAATAGGCCTGACCCCTATGCCAATCCTTGTAGCATTCTGAATTAGATTTTTCATGCTCAGGAATTTTATGTATGGTTATTTTGTGGGGATCTCAACTGTTTCCAAGCTATGACTAACAAACTAGGTCCCTAGGAGTTTGGTCCGTACCCAGGGTCAGTGCTAATATCATGACTGCATTTGTCTCGTTATGCCCAGTGATTGTATATACACAAATGTATATGGTATTGGGATGAGGATCTCAATCAATTTTAAGTTTTGACCCAGGGATAATGTCTCCAAGGGTGGGGCCAGATATACCGTTTATATAAAAATGGTTCCCCTTCATCCAAGCATGTTCCACACAAAATATGGACATAATCCTTTCATTCCTACAGAAGATGAAGGATTTTAAAGAATTTGCTATGTTTCCCCTATTGGGCCCCACCCCTCAGGCCCCTCGGGGGCCAGGCCTACCGTTTATACAAAATTGGTTTCCCTTCACCCAAGGATGCTTCAGACCAAATAAGGAACGAATTTGCTATGTTTTCCCTATTGGGTCCCGCCCCTCATTTCCCAAGGAAACCAAACCAACAGTTTATACAAAATTGGTTTCCCTTTACCATAAGATGGTTCAGACCAAATATGGAACATTTCCTTTCAATCCTACAGAAGAAGAAGGATTTTAAAGAATTTGCTATGTTTCCCCTTTTGGGCCCCACCCCTCAGGGCCCTGGGGGGCCAGACCCACGGTTTATACAAAATTGGTTCCCCTTCACCCAAGGATGCTTCAGACCATATATGGAACAAATCCTTTCATTCCTACATAAGAAGAAGGATTTTAAAGAATTTGCCATGTTTCCCCTATCGAGCCCTACCCCTCAGCCCCCAGGGGGGCCAGAACCACAGGTTATACAAAATTGGTTTCCCTTCACCCAGGGATGTTTCAGACCAAAAATGGAACAAATCCTTTCATTCCTACAGAAGAAGAAGGATTTTAAAGAATTTGCTATGTTTCCTCTGTTGAGCCCCGCACCTCAGGCCCCTGGGGGGCCAGACCCACGGTTTATACAAAATTGGTTCCCCTTTTCCTAAGGATCCTTCTGACCAAATTTGGTCAAAATCTGCTCAGTTGTTCATGACTAGTAGCTATTTGTAGGAAAAGTTGACGGATGCCAGAAGACGGACGCCAGACGACGAGCCGTGGCATAAGCTCACTTGCCCTTTGGGCAGGTAAGCTAAGAAATAAAGTAAAGACGTATCCTTATATAATTTGTGTTTAACACATATGAAAAAACAACATCAATGAAGTTGTTCATCAGAAACAATGAGAATTGAATTGGGAAAACTGGTTATTGGTAATCAATTTTCACAAGACAGCTTCATGCAAAGAAAACATCTTACCAATAACTCTAAATAATCTAAAATGTGTACATAGTATACGATAATTGAAATAGGATGTATTACATACCCACTGTACAATATGCGATATTATATAAATTGCAAAGAGTAGTCAGCTATTCATGATGATTTAGATGTTTTTTCAGGGAAAAAGCCAATTGTAGACATTTCGTGGGAAGAAGAGAATACTACTAGAGTTAAAGATTACTAGCAGATTAACATTTGTACTAGGGTAGCAATGTTGTGGGATCGCAGAACATTACACGATTTGTGGTGTACGCAGGGTGTATGTATAATGTACGAATGAAAAAAATCTGGACAATTGTTGCTTGCGCTCATTGGTGCAAATAAACGATGGACGAATGTTGTGCGATGACCAACTTGGTTGATGTAAATTCAAAAATGGCTGAACAATACACAATTGTGTACGGTTTGGAGATTAAACGTTTAAACTTGAATTTTTAAGTATGTTTCTATTTTCTAGCTACACATATAAGTTGATTTTTCTATTTATATTTTAAACAAGAGGCCCAGAGGGCCTGTATTGCTCACCTGGATATCTAAGCAATCATGGCAAAATATTCTCCATATGAGATCCAAGGGAATAGGCCAGACCCCAAGGCTGATCCTTATAGCATATCTGTATTTTATTTTTCATGTCCAGCAATTTTATGTATGGTTATAGGGTGGGGATCTCAACTGTGTCCAAGCTGTGACTAAGAAACAAGGTCCCTAGGGGTTCTGTCAGACCCCTGGTTCTATTCTAATATCATGATAGTATTTGTCTCTTTATGCCCAGCATTTGTATACCCGGTAGATAGTTTTGGGATGGGGGTCTCAAACGTTTCAAAGTTATGACCCAGGGACCAGGTCTCCAAGGGTGGAGCCAGACCCTAGAACCATCCTGGAAGCAAATGTGCATTCTTCTCTTTTTACTCAGCAATTGTATATGTGGTTGAGCTCTGGGGATCTAAACCATTTCCAAGTAACAATTTTTTTTGGGCCCACCCCTTAGCCTGGGGGGTGGGGGGATGGTCTGTCTCACTATTTGTATAATTCTTAATCCCTTTCTCTCATAAATGCTTCTGACCAAATATGATCAATATCCATGGCATAGTTCTACAAAAGAGGTCGTTTATAGCAATATAGCCAAATTGCCCACTTCTTGTCCCGCCCCTTAACCCCCTGGGGGTCAGACTAATTATTTGTACAATTTTGAATCCCCACCCCCTATGGATGCTTCAAGTCAAATAAGGTTGATGTTCATCCCTTAGTTCCAGAAGAGAAGTCACTTAAAGCCATATAGCCAATTAACCCTTTTTGGCCCCGCCCTTCAGGCCCTTGGGGGCATCAGATTCGTCATTAATACAAAATTGATTACCCTTCATACAAGAATGCTTTAGACAAAATGTGGAACAAATCCTTTCATTCCTACAGAAGAAGAAGGATTTTAAAGAATTTGCTATGTTTCCCCTATTGGACCCTGCCCCTCAGGCCCCTTGGGGACCAGACCCATGCTTTATACAAAATTGGTTCCCCATCACCTAAGGATGCTTCAGACCAAATATAAACAAATACTTTCATGTATGCACGATGTGTGCTTGTAATTTTGTAGCATTGTACGCACCATGTGTGGATGATGTGCAAAAGGTGTGAGCAGTATATACGCACGATGAGCGCAGCATGCTATTTTTGTAGCGCTCTGTGATCACACAACTGTATTTTCAAAAATAGAAATACTAATTCTACACAGTTAATGGTTACTAATGAATTACAGGAAAAGGAAGGGAAATTCTAACTACAGAGAATGGCATCTAGCAGTTTACAGGTACAAGTAAAGAGTGATTTAGTACTTACGCCCCGTGCACCCCCGCCCCCAGGGGAATGATGTACATGGAGGCGGGGCTTAGCACTAGCGGTGCATGTTCTTAGAGAGAGAATTAGTGGCCTGCAGTCTCCCTGTGAGTATAAAGTTAGTGCATTTGTCGAAGGAAACATGCGAGTGCAACAGGATGGTGAAAACTTACTAATAGACCCATTCACCCCTAAAGTCACATATGAACCTTACCAAATCAAAGACTGGGCAAGTCCAGTTTAAATATGTATAAGGGGTGAATGATTTAAGAGCAGAATTTGGCTTATGAACAGCTACATAACAGTAAGGTTTGATCGATATAGTGAAAAATCAATCATCACATCTTTCCTGTATCAGTTAGAACAAAATATGTTTTAGTTCTATTATTTGTTAAAGAGATTCCAGTAGGAGACTTCTCTGACACTTTAATCCAGATTATAAGTAATGAAATTTGTCAGTCATGATAATAATTCACCTCTAAAATATGAGAAAGAATTATTTGGAAGTGAGACAGAACTATTTGTGAATGTGACAATGATAAAAACAGAAGATCACATAACAATCTGAGTACATTGTATATGACATAATTGTATAATATCACACATAGCAATCTTAAAATATAACAACCTGTAAATAATAAAGCATAAAATCATCTGCTAATGACAAATGCTGGCTATCATACAGCTAGGCCTAACATTCATTTTGGTAAAAAAGAACTCATAATATAAATTATATCTATTTTATAAAAGCCACTAACTTTTCAAATATAATGCAATTATGACAAAAATGAGGCAAAGCATCCTAGTTCTAGAGAAGAAGTTGTTTGATTTAAAAATTTTTTTTTTACATTTCTGACACATGTGACCTTTAAAGTCAAAGTTATTTAATTGAAAAACTTACTTACTCTTCTTTGCAAGCAACAGGTCAAATATCATGACTGGAGGCCTTATAGTTCTATAGTAAATGTTCGAATTTGACAAACATTTGACCCACTTGACAGTGAAAGTGGGTCATTGTCTTTTATTTGAACAAACTTGAAAGCTTTTCCCCCAACAAGCTGCAGATCACATATCTTGACTCTGAGCATAAATGTTTATTGGAAAATTTACCCACATGAACTTGAAATATATTTCAATGTCATTTATTTGAGATACTTGATCCATCACAGTCAGCTTAACAGAAAAAATAGTTTGTTGAGAGGAATTTTGGATATACTAAAGGCACTTCATGCCAGATATGTAACCATAATTCATAACATTTCAAAATATTTGGCACAACAGAATAACTGCTTCTAACCAAATTCACATATGCCATAATTCAATTATCACAATATGACATCAATTTTTATGACGTCATAATCAAAATTCATTCAAATGTGAAAAACAATCTGATCTTGTGAGTTCTGTTGTTGAACTCTTGAGTGCAATTGTGAAATTAAATTGTCATACTGGCTTCAAAAACATCTACATACTGGCACTTAATTCCACTAAAGTATATTGCTCATGCATCTTACCTAGGATAAAGCTTGAAATATGAGAATTGCACATCAGCAAATAGGATAATGAAATGATCATAATGATCCTATATCCTGATGATAATCTTCCTCAAACTAAACACCTGTTGACCTGGCTTTACACCAGTGTACTCATTAATGAGGGTGTTATGGCATGACGCATGTGACCTTACACCATTGTACTCATTAATGAGGGTGTTATGGCATGACGCATGTGACCTTACACCAGTGTACTCATTAATGAGAGTGTTATGCCATGACGCGTGTGACCTTACACCATTGTACTCATTAATGATGGTGTTATGGCATGACGCGTGTGACCTTACACCATTGTATTCATTAATGATGGTGTTATGGCATGACGCGTGTGACCTGATAATAATTGGAGTGAAGCTGTTTGTAAAGTACATGACTGACAGAAGAAAACTCTAAAGTTTGTCCCCAGCAGTTTTCTTTTTCCTTTACTTATAATATGTTTCAAGTACTCAAAATTCCAACTGTAATTTTGTTTAATTCATTGCAGATTCAAACCATCAAATTTACATGAAATACCTATGTTGAAAAAGCCTTCATCAAATATTTCATAATAGCAAATAGCAATAACTATTTTACACCCTTAACCCAATGTGATATTTCTTCATCTCGCCCTTCAGTAGGAAAAGCAGGCACTGTGTTGACAGTCATATGAACAGATAAAAACAATTCTTCCTGTTCAGAAATTTTTGTATTGTGCAGGTGCAAATTGCAGCAAATATCAGCCATTAGCAATGTTGGATAGAGTAATCTTAAAATTTGTTGCCATTCTCTTCATGTTAAAAAAAACTGATGGTATATAAAAAAAAAGCATCCAAAACCACTGATGACTATCATTTTTCTGATTTTTTTTGTTTTTGTAGAAAATATGAAAATTTAGAAATGTGTTCTGTTCAATATCTTAATCTAATTTTCCTTTTTTAAGTGTTTAAATCTGAGTTAACTTTTCTTCATCAAATTTGGATAAATAGTACACATACGATTATATCATATATATCCCTTTGATTGATAATAAATTGTATAATTTATAAGTCAAATTCAATTACAGTAAATATGAAATTAAATTTTAATAAGTAGTGATATTTTCCCTTAACTTCTTTAAGGGTTCTTCAATCCCATTCAGCTTATTTTGCTTTGGTTTTGCTTTGGTAATTTCAGGTAAAATAACGCTTCATTGTATGATGTTTCACTGTTATTTACTTGCGTGTTATGTGAGAAACAGATTATCAAACTCATGAGATAATACACATAATACTAAACTGTTATTATTCAAGCTTAAGTGAATTAAATTCATTAAACAATAAAACCTGTTTATAATGCTGACTTTTGTTAACATACTTTGATGGAGACAAAGAGAAATTGACCTTAAACTATATTCTTGGCAATTAACCAGGTGGCAAATAAAACAAGAAAACTTAAATGGATGTTTCCTGTATCATCAGGAAGCTATTTCTCTTCTTTTATCAAGTTTATTAGGTTTAATACATCTTTAAAAAGTGATGTTAAATAAAGTTTGTTTGGTTTTTAACCATTATCTGTTAAACTAACATTTCAGATATAAAGCTTAGCAATATTAAATAGATTTGATATCAAATAAATTTATCAACAATATTATACATATAATCAGTTTACTACCAATTAGTAATTTTTTTTTGATATAACAATATTATTTAATATTTAAAAATAGAGTTAAAATTGAGAGTTACACAGTTAAAGTATATACAGGTATATATAAATATTTGTATATTACATACATATTACTCCAGTCATAGAAAAGGTTTGTATCAATCAATTTTCTGAGCGATTAGTTCCTTGTTGCCAATGCAAGGCCATTTTAAGCCAAAATTAGGAGATATTCAACCTTTTTTTTATACCAATGTGCATGCAATACATAGTTTCAAAAAGTAAGCAAAGGAATGGTATATATTTTGAAGGAAAAAATCACCAAAAAGGACTTCCAAATAACAAAAAAAATATATGAATATATGTACACCTTGTATATAAAGTAAATACTTTTATAGAAGTAATTGATGCTTGTGAGGAGTTACCAATCAAATATTGAAGGTAGCTTAGTCATGTTATATAATGCAGTTGATAAGATTGTGCATGCATCTTCAAAATATTTGTCTGAAGTGTTATCTATTCCTTGGATGGGGCCATTTTGCTGCTCTGAAATACTGTGCAATCAGTGTGAGAGTGATATAGCACTTAACTAAGTAACCCCTGAAGACATATTTGGATACTTCCAATTCTAAGGTTGGAATAGTTCATTATGAAATTTCAGGGGTTAACAAGTTGATCAAGGCACCCTTTATTTTGCTTTCCCCTTTATATGTAGTCCTACATCACACATCCTCGTTATCCAGAGGTTAGGCTCACTTTCACTTGCTGCACCCCTGGAATATGTCAGAGCAAAATTGAAGGCACAAAGGTAACTCTTTGATTGGTGTCAGATAAAAAAAACTGACCAATCGCTTGGCCGATACCTGTCCTTTGAAGATTACAAAGGAGCGATGTCTGACCACAAAGCCTGTCAATTTTTACCATTACCTGAGTGTGATATTCTTTTCATGTACATTAAAAGATTGAACTTGTCTTTTTGTCTCATCAACAAGGTGGCGCACACCTAGCCTTCAATTTTGCTATGACTTATTCCAGGAGTGTAGAGAGCGAACATGAGCGTAACCTCTGGATATCGAGGATGACATCACAGGAAGAGTGCTATTTTTCCTGATTAAAAATAGATCTTTCATTAATTTCAATAAATTATAAAATCCAGTGTACCTTCTTTGTTTTCACCCCATGAAATTTAAAGATAGTTAAAATCTCATCTAATTTTTTCTTTTTCATAAAATTGGCATCCAGAATTAAGTAATGGAGCTATATGAAAAGTCTAACCAATATGTCAGATACAGGTGGGTGAATCAATCATCTGAAGTATTATCTAAAAATTACTGTCTCTGAGGTCATTCAGGAAAACAATTTAAACTCTGTTCGGAAAT
The DNA here is from genome assembly GCA_032360845.1 of Crassadoma gigantea. Lineage (NCBI taxonomy): Eukaryota > Metazoa > Mollusca > Bivalvia > Pectinida > Pectinidae > Crassadoma > Crassadoma gigantea. The sequence goes on along the minus strand of JAULCA010438330.1, from coordinate 2,426 downwards.
TATGTGAGGGCATCACCAACAAAAAACTACTTTAAAAATCATTATTTTGGTGAGTGTACCATTTTTGTTAATTTTGTGTTGACCCATTTATTGCAAAAAAATATTCCTCTCAAAAAAAGGTCAAAATTTGACCCTTTGAAAAATGTTTACAGTTATTTATTTTCGGTTTAATTTACCTTAGACTTGTTAATAGACTGCATGATATTTGAACTGTCGTTTCTAGGGTACATAATTTGATGTTATCATCATTGGAGATTTTGATGAAGCTTAACTAGCGAAAAAAAAACCAACCCAATAGTAGGAATAATTAAAAAAAAAAACTCCAATCTAAGTTTGCCTGAAGTATTCAATTCTAACCCTGCGCAATGCTCTAGAGCTTCAGGGACATATTAGGAAGATGCGTTTGTAGAAGTGAGGTGTCCAGGTTATTATCGTCTCCGTAGTCAGAGGTTTAAACAACCACAACCAGTGCAATGTCAGTAAGACGGTTAAGGGGGGAGGTCAAAATGACCCAAATCTTCCTACCTCGGGACCGTCTAGGTGACCGATCAAATGTTGGACATAACAAGTTGCTGCCGTTGTTGGACATTGTTTGGCTCAGACTGAGCTTCATCTGTAGAATGATTAACACACAGCTAGCATCATCACACAGAATCAAATGTCTACACAAATGATACGGTAATCGCAAACATCTCAAATACAATTTTAACATCAATTATTTTTTCTAACACATCCGAGAAACCTATAATTTTAGTACATAATAAATATCCTCATAAATTGAAAAATTGCCATGCAAGATTTTTTTCTTATTGATTCAGAATATAAAATATGAATATTTATAACCGTAATACAATTGTAACATTTAAGAAAAAAACATTTAAATCCAAAATTTAAAGTACTTAGTTAGCTAATGTATATATCTATCATGTTGATTATTGTATCTGCAACATCTAGAAACTATATATATATATGATAGCTTGACTTTTGTTTTAAGGGGGAACTATGTTTGCCATTGGTATAAACAGACTAATTTTTCATGTGTGAAATTTAAGATTAACAACCTCCGTACCGCACTTCAGTTGTGCTTGCACGTTTCATTTGTGAACAAACAATTCACAATTTCATGTTTTTTTCCCAAAAGTGTTTTTTAAGAAGAAAAAGTGTGTTTTTGTAATTTTTTATGGTTGCATCAACCCAGCTTTTGTTACATGATTAAACATTTTTAAAATATACATAATTCATTACTCGGATATATACGTAATGGAAACCTACCAAGGTATTTGTAAAACTCTTTTTAATAACGTCAAAATTTCTTCCTAAACGCATGTGGGGTAAAAAATATTTTTCATGCCTCAATTTGATTGGGTTGACTGTGCTTGAATACAATTTGCATGCTTTCTGTGCGCAAACTGTGGTCAGGTGTTTTGGGTATAGGATACCGAAGGCCTAGTGTAGTGAATCCTTACCTGGCTATACAGGTAAACAGTTGCATTGTTAGCTTGAATAAAATTTAGCCAACGAAGTAATTTTTACCCCACTTTTTCCTTTCTTAAAAAATACTTTTGGGAAAAAAACATGAAATTGTGAATTTTTGTTCATAAATGAAACGTGCAAGCATGATTGAAGTGCGGTACGGAGGTTGTTACTCTTATATTTTACACATGAAAAATTAGCCTGTTAATACCAAACGTTGTTCCCCCTTAATCACACAATGGTAGTGTAATATGTTACTGGCTGTATATTTCATTTATAGCATATAACAGAGTAAATATAATATTGGTATGTACCACAAAATATTTAATCCAATAATCGTATGAGTTGTTAGTACAGTTTTATTAGGAGTTTTGTATGTGATTAACCTTGCCTTACACACACAAGAAATTCACACAGGAAACTGTTAACAAGGATGTGTAACTTAAAATCAACATTTAACTCATTCACCCCTGAAGACACATTTGAACTATTCCAATTCAAAGGTAGGAATAGTTTATTATGAAATTTCAGGGGTGAATGAGTTAAAAATAACTCTTACTCAAAATTCACTTACATAGTAAGATGGAATCATCTTGGTCAGCAATAAATTTATGACTAAAACTTTTTAACACACTCTGAGCACAGTCAGGCCGAATCTATTAAACTCACAGAATGACACCATCACAATTAAGTTACCCAATACCAAACTCCATTGGTTTTTCATTGTCACTAACGCTAAAGCCTAATCAAAGGAGAACCATACCGTATGTATACAGTATTTGACTGCAAATAAGCCCCCTGAAAAAACAAGCTTATAGTTAGTGTTGCATGCAACACTCGTCCCCTGCCATCAATTAAATTTTCTAAGCAAAATATACCTTGATAGCAATGAGGCCCTAAAAATGGTGATAAATGTCTATTCTAGTAAGTGACCTTCACAGTTGACCTTTTGA
>JAULCA010438319.1:0-10868 GCA_032360845.1 Crassadoma gigantea | reverse complement strand
TTTTGGGGAAGTTTCCTCGCAAATGGGGAAATAATTACCCCTTTTGCGAGGAAAATTCCCCAAAACTAATCCCCAGTGGTAGTATACATTGTATATACAAAATTCCGACAGTTTACTGATCAACATTAGTTTATTGAAAAATCTACCGAGACGGACTGTGAAATCACGCAGGATTATTTGTTGGTCTGAAACATCAATCACACCTCAGCACAGTAGCTCTCCTGTCATAATGGGCGGAGCTTACGTAATACATCGCATCAGGCAACTGATTGGATAGTGTGTCTTCGATGTGCCGGCCTTTAAGTTCGCCAAATTTTCATGATAGTTTTTTGTGTTAAAAAAAATAAAAATAATGACCAGAATGAAAAACATTGGTCCTTACAAGTCTACACTTTATATAAAATGAAAATGATTAATCCATCTGTAACCTTGACTTCGTTTATTTCAAGTTATCTAGTCTTACATTATTCGACGCCTATCAGTCGGTGACAAATTTCGTGTGCAACTATATTGCAATACAAAATCATATATTGACCAAAATCAGAATTTACTATGAAAATATTTTAAAAGTTTTAAACAAACTACGTTTTGAAAGCTTACTGTATTGTCTTTTTTTATTCGTGATCCACTTGACGTTAGGTTTCAACTTAATTTGTCAGATATACCCGTATTCCTTCACGGATGGTCGTGTACAAGTATCATCGTAAGATCAGCTCAGATTCTTACAAGAATATTCCAGTTTTTATCATAGTTTCTTACTTTTAACAAATAAAATGTTTCTATGCAAAATATATTTTGAAAAAAAAAAATTATTGCAAGAATTCCATGCCGGTCGTAAGATTTGATCCACAGAATCTTATCTTTCAGTGCCAGCGTTCTAAACCACATACTATAAACTTCATTTCTTCCATTCAAGAATATTAATACATATACAATTACAAATAAAAAGTAATAGCCAGCATACGATTTCCATATGTGTATAAATGTACATTTATTTAATTTCGGCTTTTACAATATATATGTATTATAATAGATAAGCAATTTCTAACGTTTAAACCAGATAGAACTTGTATCACAAAATAGAAATTCGTTTCTTCTCCAAGATTTCCTGAATCAAAGTTGCTAACTATCAACGATAAGAGAATGGGGTAAACTTAAGGCAGAGAGTCCAAGCGCACTGTGTAATTCCTCCAACAAAGAAGAGTTCCAAGTTATTCTACATTCTATTTTTACTTTCTGTTAATCAGATATGTCTGAAATTTTCTTTTCCTCTTAAAAAAATAATGATAATTCCACAATACGTGTACTTTTTCAAGAGATGTGAGTGGCTATTTATCAAATAAAGAGAGTAGTGAAAGACGATCTCTGGAATATATATATATATATATATACAGCGTATAAATATAGCATTCAGGCATCCTGGACTGTGGTGATATCCACTGTTCATTACATTAGTGAGCTGCCGACCAACTAGTTACCCAAACGCTCGTCCGCGCGTGGTGGGGGGCCCCCCCGCGACTTTGCCCAGGTGATTTCTCCGAGGGGCTTTAATCCCCTTCACCTCGGTGGGGACTGTCGCCCTCGCAGGGTTTCAGTACCAAATCACCTGGAGCGTACTGTATGTAATTTTTGCAGGTAGTTTTAGAGGCTGAAAATCTGGAAAAAACCTTCTACTCGAATATTTTGCGCACCAAAAAAAATCTGGAAAAAAACAATGTTCATGCTCGGAAATTGTTCTCTTAAAAATGAAAGACAAACCGCTTCGGATTCTTGGGATTATCTTAATTGCTTATTGTGAGTTCATAATATCTCCTGATGAAAGACACAATTAGATCTGTGTTCATGGCTGCTCGTTTGGCGACATTTACAGGTAAGTTAACTGGAGGGCATAACCACTGAGACTGTCTGATCCCGGACAATAGGCTAGGTAGGATCGCCATGCTCCGGCGAAAATTATTGACACTTCTCTACACCACAGTTAATACAAATTAAATTGTAGTAATTAGCTAACACTCTATCTGTGATTACCGATTAGCAATAGCGCTTATGAAATTAAATTAAAATTATTTGCAGTCGCAATTGACAGACTGTGTTGTTATTTTTTCACTCACTAACACGTGGCGTGAAGCCCTACTTCACTGTCATAAAAAAAGACTTGTTTGACCGATGATGGATTGTAAATATTATGTTTATACTTGAAGCGTGGACATTCAATACAGCATCTTGAAGTCTACTCGAAAGGAAAATATCAAAGCAAAACTACACTATTTTTACGATGCTTCATTTAATAAATATTGAAATAATTCACGAGGTCACGTGTTTGCGTAGTATTAGACGGGAGATCGACATGAAAGTGAGCGGTGAAAACACATGCTCAAAGCAAAGGTGATTTGTAGAAAAATAACAGAACATACATCATGTAATACATGGAACAGAACTCAATCAAATAACTACATTTTTGTAATAGTATGGGGAAAATGTTCAGAGATGTCGAAACGTAAGTTGGAATTGGCTAAATTTTAATAGTATCTTTTATTAACGATTGACATTTATAAATAAATTTGTCGATTGTTGTTTGTTTTTGAGTTCCGTGTAACAAGGGATAGAATTACTTGTGTCCAAGATGGTGGCTGTCTGCCAGAATCGTTGATCATTTCATGAAAAAAAACTTATAATTGCTTACACTTATGCATTTTGCGCACCCCTCTTTGGACATTAAATTTTCCCGAAAAAAGTGGGCAAATTACACATGTTTTTACGGTATTATATCACCTTAATGTGGACTTTTACATATATTACAGGTTTTTTAACTCTACTGGAACCATATTGTTAGCATTTTCTTTTTATGTAGTTATGGCCCATGACAAATATAAGAGTGGCCATAACTTAATTTCTTTTTGCATACTTTGTATTGCTTTCCCTTTGCCCTTCATTTAGTACTTGTATTGCTATTCATCCCTCAACCAGTATTTCATCCTATTACTTTACCATGCGCGCTACTCTTGTTGAAATGGGGCTAGGTGAAGTGAAGTGTATCCATTTTCTGTGACTGATGTCATTTGAACGGGGCAGTTTTCAGCTGATGACAGACCTATACAACAATTAAGCTATATAAAAATAAACAAATTTCAACATAATTTGATTTGAATCTTCTTTTTAGTCCCCTGCCGGTGAAACAGGAGGCGACTTTAAAGTGTTTGTCTCCATCCGTCCGTCCGTCCTGCCGTCCTTCTGTCTGTCTGGATGTTGGTTTCCAGACGATAACTTGAGAAAATATGGATGGATTTGAATGAAACTTCATACAATGTTAACATATGAGGTAATACAGAGTGGGATTGAGTTTGGTGTCGAAAGGTCAACTACGAAGGTCACTGTTGCTAAAAATAGATATTTTTTGTCAAATTTTGGTTTCCAAATGATAACTTCAGAAAGGATTGATGGATTTGGTTGAAACTTCATACAATGTTAATTTATGAGGTAATACAGAGCAGGATCGAGGTCGAAAGGTCAACTACGAAGGTCACTTGCTAAAAATGGACTTTTATCGTCATATTTTGGCTTCCAGATGATAACTTGTGATAAGGTTCACCGACTGTGTTGAAACTTGATGAATCTAATATTATTAGAAAGAGGTAGTATAGAGTGGGATCATCTTTTGGGTCAAAAGGTCAACTACGAAGGTCACTGTTACTAAAAATAGACTTTTATCATCATATTTTGGCTTCCGGATGATAACTTATGATAGGGTTGACCGATTTTATTGAAACTTGATGCAATCTTATATTATAAGAAAATATATACGGTGGGATTGACTTAGGGGTCAAAAGGTCAACTGTGAAGGTCAATAGAATAGACATTTATCACCATTTTTAGTGCCTCATTGCTATCAAGGTCTGTTTTGCTTAGAAAATTAAATTGATGGCAGGGGACGAGTGTTGCATGCAACACTAACTATAAGCTTGTTTGAATTGGACAGATTCAATCATGTTAGTTGAAAGCATTATAAACTGCATTGCAAAGAACTCTTGTGGCAGATCCTGGGAAAGTGTTTGTAATATAACTTAAATAGGAGTTTTTTTCATATTTGCGAATATATCCAGGTGAGCGATACAGGCCCTCTGGGCCTCTTGTATAAAGTTACCTCATTCAAATGTCCTTGACCTTCTTTCAAGGTCAAAGGGGTCAAATATGTTCAAAACTTCAAACAACGATATCCTAAGATGCATTTGGTCTAGAGTCATGATACTTCTGTACATCATGTAGACCAACAGTGAATAATTTCTTTATAACATTATTGTGGTCAAAGGTAAACTTTCAAGTGCTAGCCGGAGTCAAAAGTCAATGTAGGTAAAAAGCTTCAAAATTAAAAGTTTGAAATTTCAAGCAACAGTAACATAAGATCCCTTTGAGAGATGTTAAAATGTCTATTGTTCTAGTTACCAAATTTGGTCTGAAGTTACCTACATGTCAGTTTCATGAAACAAAACAAACAGGTGAGCGATACAGGCCCTCTGGGCCTCTTGTTTCAAAATATATTATACATAGTAACAACATACATTTTTTAAAATCTTTAATATTCTTGTAGGAATATGAGCTGGTCTTGCGCTGATACTGTGCTTGTTCATGTATGTACAATTCTGGTAGATATATAATTTATACATGACCATCCATGAAGGAATACGTATATATTAGACAAATTTAAGTTGAACCCTAACAGTGCCAAAGGGCTCATAATTAGAAAACAAAAATGCAATAAAATTTACTTCCAAAACGTAGATGGCTTAAAACTTTAAAACATTTGAATTATATTCATAAATTTCTATTGCAGTAGTTAACACACGGTAATACAAATACTTTTTGTCTCTGATTGATACACACTAAAAAAATATAAGACTAGGTAACTTGAAATAAGCGAATTAGCGATGTCCATGTTACAGGTAGGAGTAATCATCTTAATCCTTTATATGAAGTGCAGACTTGTCATGTTTAATACAACTGTCTTTTTAAGTTTTCATGAAAAAAAAACACGAAAATTTGGTGAAGAGAGGAAGGGCGGCACTGCGACGATACCCGCCATCAAATCAGTCGCATGTATTGTGTAAGCTCCGCTCATTATGACAGGAGGGCTACTGTGCTGAGGTGTGATAAACATATGCAGTGACAGTCGGCTTGTCCGCCTCAGTAGAATATTCGATAAACTAATGTTAATCGGTTAATAGTGATAACTTTTTATGCAATGGATACCACACAGAGAAACTTGTTATGATGTGTAAGTTAATGTACCGGTCCTTTTCAATTATAATCTTGATTGTTTTAAGGGGGAATCGTGTAATCTAGTCAAACTGATGGACACATGCACATTGTAAATTTTGCCCCAAAGAGGAAATGTTTATCATGTTACAAGGCAATGCTACTTTATTTTAAGCATAAGTGGTGAATTTATAATAGATTTTGTGGGACATGTTTCTTTTTTAAATATCCAATACAAGAAGCCTTTTCCCCAGGATTAAACAAAGGATATAACATATTACAAAAAGTAACATAATTGCTGGCGTTATTTCTTTTCTGTACATCCTTAGTACTGTAAATATAAACAGTAAGGCTGGCAGAGGGTACACACTATACGCAAGTACAAGTCATTCTTCAGTCAGGTCGTACAAAATTAAATAAATATTGTCAATCCTGTTCAGATTACATAAAATTGTAGCCGCTAAAATAAAGAGTAGTTAGAACTACATGTATCTGAGTCGACATTGGCAAAAATCACGACAAACAGTCTTTCATACAGAACAACGACGTCCTTATTCAAATTGCAATAAATAATGGTATATATATCTTTCATATATTTACTTACATATCGATAATCAATTTTTAAATTCAGTTGCGAAGCAGAGACAACTATGTAGGTCGCAAAACAGTAGATCAGTTTTCTGGAGAATTTACGAAAGTTTAGTTGTAAGGATCAGAATGCGGAAGGTGGATTGAACTGCAATTACGGATTAATAGTTGGATTGACCACCTGGTCATATATTTTTGTTTTGGCACATGCATAAGTATTATAGCAATGAAGTTATAAATCAGTAATCGGTTTTCAGGTTGCGATTATATGATCAAATTGTTATCACAGTAATATCATGAAAATATACACGTCTGTCAGTCATGTGACAGTAGCATTTCGCACTCCTTGTATTTTTAGGATATTCTACATTATCGGGGACTAAAGATGTTTGATGGCACGTGCACATTTTTACAAGAAAGAAACTTAAGTATCAGTGACCATATGGCTTATTTATGTACAAAATTGTCCGATATTGATGACAACAACGGTCACACATGAGAACTACATGTATTCAGTAGTGAAACGTTGTCGTTGCGCAATTTGATCAAGTTTAAGTGAGATTAGCAAGGCTATAAATATTGCATTGCGACAGACAACCTAATTGTCAATTCATTAGTCCAGTGATCACTCATCGATCTATAATAGCGCAGTCTCTGAATGTCCACACCGTGTTACCTGTTTAATGACCAGTAATTATCCAATTAGCCTTGATTTTCAAGTTTGCTAATCACTGTCAGTCACTTGTGGGAATATGTTTACATATGTCAGAAATGTGTTAGGGTCACCGTCACGCTCATTGAAGTCTAATGATCGATTGATCTGTTGTAGTCAAAATAATTAACTGGCGTTATAAACACAAAGCTACCTTTGATTCTACTTTTCTTGTTTGATACTGGTCATTTTCAGGTAAAAAAAGATTTCTCTTTTTTTTTTTTCAAATCCGACCTCAAAAACTTATCTGCACATTATACCCGCGTGGACACCATACCCAAAAATGTATGGTACCTTCATTTGAACCAACACTGATTTTTGCCTCACATGTAACATGTCAGTGTTGTTTTGGGCATGTGACTAGCACAGGTAAATGAAAACCAGTCAGGCCGCGCGACCGTTACAGTGTGAAACATGCCCCCGAGCGATCTACATTGGCTGCTACCTAAAATTTGGCTCAGTACACACAGGTAAACAAGATCTACCAATTTCTCTTAATCTCCCAAAACCTTCTCTTGATGCACACAATCCACTCTTGATAGGTTTGAACCACTTGTAATAGGTGTGAACCACCTTTGATATCACATAACTACTCACAACATTATTTTACCAATCCTAATCTTATAAAACCTGTTTTAATACTTGAAAAATCATAATGATTAAGTGCAAATCGAGTAGATTAAGAGAAAAATATCCCCTACTGGGGGTGTGTTAGTGTTAAGCCTTTTTATGCCCCTGCCATAAAATGGGGGTGGCATATAGTGTTGCCCATGTCTGTCCCGTCCTGTCCCATCCAGTCCATGATACTGCAACATAGAGAAAAAAAAAACATATGAATATTAATTTCACATGGCAGTGGGGTCATTTATGTCTTACAGACATTTTCTAGTTTTGAATTCTAAATAATTGATATATATATATACTTATTTATCCCATAATACATAATATATTAATTACAACAATAGATATAACAAATACCAAATGTTGACTTAATTTAAATGATATGCAGAAATGGAGACACATGTTTAATTACGTGTAATTCTTGTTATGTTGAATATTTCTATTTTGCATCACTCCTGCTGTATCGCAAGTATTGATTTCTAGTATTTTCTGTTCATTTACAATAAGGGCATAGTGGCTGGCTGTCAGAGTCAACTGATTTTATCAGAGATATCTCATAAGAGGATGATGGCCGGAGCTGTGTCCAGTACATTGGACATATTAGCTATATAATGGTAAAATGTGTCATTGTTTCGATGAATGGGTGATCATAGCTGAGCCATTTGTATTTATCGATGGAGCATCATTGATCTAATATGAATTACCCTAGCACTGGCATCGCTGCAGGGGACTTTCCAGGAGATTTTCTATGTAGTAAAATAGGTCATATGATGTCAAGCAGACACGCATATATAATAAGGCTTATAAAGCTACTAACTCTAGATCTGTCATATATATATATATGTGTTGTACTGTAATGGAACCTGGCCTGTGTAAGTTTGGATACGTTTTTCCTGTTTTGGTGAATGAATTGTGCCTGTGTATTATAGTACTGGTGTACATGTTTCACTAGGTAAATCAATCAGCCATAGATTAACCTGGCTGTACTACGCTCAGTACACCTGTAGTATAAATGTTTTGTATAAAGTACACACAACAAGGAATTATTAAATGGTCAAACTGTATATACACACAGAAAGTGGATGACAGAAACAGTGGCACACATTTCTCTTGGATGATAAACAAGCCGGGTGTTGGTGCCTATAATGAATGAGGCATGTGAATAAGGTAAAGTCCTCCATCTTTCTGTAGATGTATCTTACTTGTGAATGACATATGACAGTCAACTAACCTCATTATCTCTTCCACTATCTACCCTCTACCTGATAATAGCCTGGATGTTGCCTTCATTCCAGCCAGGATAGACTACTACAGTACAGAAGTGTCACAGCAACCAATTGAAGCAGGGGGAAAAAAACAGCAGATGTGGCTGTTTCACATAAAAATCCATAGGAGAAACATTGATATTTTGTCCTAAAACAGATGCTGTATTATACGACAAACTCTAAGGATCAATCTTTGTGCAGACTGCCATCTGGAATGGAGTTCTGAAGAGTTGTTTTGTTATTATGAATTTCCTGTTTTGGGGACCAGAGGTAAAGGAATAGGGTGGTGTGGTACTGGACTCTTGGTGACGTGACCTAGGTCCAGACAAATAACAACTCGTCTCCTAACCAGCAAAACAAAGAGGAGCAGATAATTGTCCAGTGCAGAAAAATGTCTGACAAGGGCCAGTGGGACAAACAACACCCAATTAACACTTATTCACCTCTGACATAGAAGGTTGACATTATTATAATCAGTATGATTTTAGTAACATGTCCTGTAAAGTACCTATCAGAATCAGATACAGGTTTGTGATGTTAAGTTGTGGGATGCATTGAGTTATCTCCTTTTCACACAAATTGACCTATAGTGGCCAAAGTATTGTGCGAGGCTCTGTTTTATGTTCTACTACAGCTTTGAGTTAGCTGTTAGTTAATTCCCACAATTGAGAATTTAGGTTGACATTTTGGAATCAAGGTTATAAAGGAAATCTGAGGATTATGGATTGTGTTGATTGTCTTTCTGGTAAAAGTATTGGATATCTGCTTTTCCAATTCCTGGATAAGTGGCGATGATGGCCTGGGTAATGGGAAATATTGTGTTTAGTGTGACTGATGGAGCTGAATGCCAGTGATAATGACAGCGACTAGTGACAAGTCACAGGAGGGGGGCGTTGGCCTTACCCACCTTGTCTATCTCACTCAGGATGGTACTCTGGCCAACACTTGTATGGGTACTGGCACCTGTATGTCATATGGTGACATTCAGTCGTGTACAGATGACATAGATAAAGATGCCCAAAATAAATGGTGGCGATGTTGTCAAAGGAAAATTAGGATAAACAAAACCAGTAATGTCAAATTATCCCATGCTAAAGGAATTTCCAAAAGAATCTCCGAGGTAAGTGTCAGTAAATGGTCCTATACTAGGTTCTTTTGCATGTATTGGATCATGTTATCAGTAAAGTTGTATGCTACAGTAATAGTATTCATAAAAAGTGTTTTAAATACAATGCTTGGAGAAGGTGATCTTTATCTTAAGCATTAAATTTCTGGTTGTCATGTCGATCACCATGGGTACCATCTAAAGGGCAGATTGGATTTAGATACACAAATTGTATATGTATTTCTGTTATGTAGTAGTTCAGTGGTGTACCTTAAATGTAACTTTTTCCTGTACATGTGCATGATTATTCCTGACTTGCTTCTTATGGGGGCATTTTACCAGACAAAAATAGATAATTTCAGATTGCATAGAAATTCTGATTTCTTCATTTTGAGATATTACGTTTGTATTTGAAGCTCACAATATGTGGCCGTTAATGTGAATCACTATAAATTTGTTTGTGAAGACTCCTCAAAAGAAAAAGGTGGTTTGTGAATTTAGAAAATTGTTCAAGAAAAAAGAATGAAAGTTATTAATTACTCTATTGTCAGCTATGTACCATGAGATATTTGTTAATATTAGGAAGGCTGTTGGATTTTTAATTACTCTTTAGTTGCCTTTAAAACAAAGCATATATACTGTTTTAGTAAAGTACCTACTTATTGACATGCCTGCAATTATTGATCTGGTACATTCATAATTGGATGTACAAAATATACAAGTGATGGTTTTGATAAAAGCTGAGGTTATGATTAGTTTAACTGCCAGTGAAGAGAAAAAAAATAATTCTGAAGCATGAAATAGAAAGACAGTATTGATAAACTATAAGGTCCCAGGAGATGTACAAGTTGATAGATACAACCAGCAGAGACATTGGCTGACTCATCTGCAGATCAATAAGATCAGCAGATCCAGAAGGATTTATATAGAGCTGTGGAGACTGGTGTATTGAGATAAAGTATGAGGTATATGTTTAGTAAAACCCCTCCCAAAACATGTATGATGGAGCTGTCAGATGAAACAAAGACAGGGTGACAGTGATGTTTCCTTATCTACTGACATCATATCTAATTGGTTATACCTTCCTATAAATACCTACTACATCTTCTGTATTTGCTAGCTCTACAACCTCGAGGCTCCAGGGGTTAATTATATAAGCTTACTTTTGCTAGGGCTGCAACAGTCAAAAATTTCAGCTAACTTTCAAGGTGACAGGGGTCAAATGTCTCAAAATCTTCAAACGACTTCTTCTCAATAACCAAAAGGCCCATGGTACTTCACTCATATTCAAGGACACAGGGGTCAAATATGTTAAAATCTTTAAATG
>JAULCA010438318.1:0-13357 GCA_032360845.1 Crassadoma gigantea | reverse complement strand
TGGAACGTAGTATATTTTAGAACTGTACCTCAGATTTTATACAACAAAAATATAGAAAACGAATAAAGGACTGTAGCATTAGACATTTTTGAAATCATTTTTATGTGATTTTAGATATGGAGAGTCTGGAGCAAGATAAAATTAAAATGAAAATTTTTATTATGGGCTAAATTATTGTGAGACTGAGATGTTGGAATAACAATCAAGAAGAATTGAACTTGGCATAAAATTCAGCCTTCGAAAGTCAATAAAATATGAAGTTGATCATTTATGTTACAGGTGTCGGAACGTCGAATGGTGAAGGTACAGGCAGACGATCCTATAGCCTTTTCACAGCTCATCAACAAAGGAGACCTTGGAGCTACAGAGGTATGCAAGGAAACAAATTTAAACACATCTGTTATGTGTAGAATCGTCAAATACGCTATTTTCTTGATAGAGTGAATTGACCTTTAATCTGTCTGACAGTATCATGGAATTAAAACCCTGTTGGTTCGAGTGATCTTGTGCTTGTTTCACTAATCTTCAAATAACCCTATTTTCTTGATAGTAAATCGATCTTTTATTTGACTGACAGTGTCAGGGAATTAAAACCCTGTTGGTTTGGGTGGTTTAATGTCTGCCTCACTAGTTGTTCAGCTATCAAGCAACAAGTTTGAATACTTTTAATACCTTTTTAAAAAAAAAATAAACTACAGGTCGGACTTCAAAGTAAAGAACTCAGATGAATTTTCTCACCTAACATTTTTGTTTATGGTGTGTCTAACATTCTATAGACAATTGCATGGATGGCTATCTCTCTTTCCCATGTTTAACTTATTTTGACCCGTTCTGTCGATGTAGAACATGTTTGAGTTGACACTCTCCCAGGCCCTGGGTATGAACACCAAGAAAGATGCTGACCCTGCAGGCTCCTCCAAACTCAACAAGGTAAGTGAAGACAACCAAATGTTTGCCTTAATCTCTTTCCTGTCACCAAAACTTTCTGATATGAGGTCAATGCTCTTTATATTTTTTATAAATCTAAGGATTTTTTTCCCCTTACGTTTTCTATTTTGGCATGCATTGCTGAATTTATTGGAAAATTTCCTTGACTGCAGATTCTTAACTGGAGCAATGTCTGTAACTCCAGACATTATATTATCTTCAGCAGTGCTTTCCAGCAGAAAAACTCAGTGAAGTTTTTTAGAAAAAATGTTGAGTGAAAATAGTTAAAAAAATCAGTTATGACATTGGTGGACCTGGAACTTAAGGACTTGACAAAGAGATTTAGATTTCTTGTCTGTACAAAAATAAGAATCGTTTGAAGAATAACTACATATAATTGCACGTAAAATTTGTGATTTTCCACCAGGTGACGCAGCTAACAGGATTTTCTGACCCGGTATATGCTGAAGCTTATGTTAATGTGAATCAGTTTGACATCGTACTAGACGTATTGGTGGTCAATCAGACCGGGGACACGCTACAGAACCTCACTCTGGAACTGGCCACTCTGGGTATGTACCGGTCACTTCTACATGTATAACACACTTTATCTTTTACGGTAATAATCTGTTGCAGTGCAACAAGTTGTTGGTCAACTCAAAACTCCTTTAAGCTGTGATGTGTTGCTTTATCTATTTACATTATAATAGTATCAGTGGTTTCAGTAGTACTAATTAAACATGCATTAATAACGAAAAATAAGCATTATGATGCCTGACCGATTACGATCACTAGCCTCCCCTACTGGGTGAGCTTATGGCATTCCATGGCATTTGTCATCCGTCTGTCGTCCATCATGCGTACATCAACAATTTCTTTCAACACCTTCTTCTTAACCATTGATAGGAATTTACCTCTATTTGACTAGAAACATCCTTAGGTTGTCGGGATACAAAAATGTACAAATGGTGGGGCTGACCCCCATCCCCCAAGGGGCTGAAGAACAGGGCCAAAAGGAGGCGGCTATATAGCTACAAGTGACTTCTTCTGTAGAACTATGCACTGAATATCAATCATATTTGATCAAAAGCAGAATAGACTTTGGGCTCTGCCGAACCCCTAGGAACCTAGTTTCTTGGTCACAGCTTGGAAACAGTTGAAATCCCCACCCTATAACCAATTATTCAATTTCTGAGTATAAAGAGATGAATGCACATATGCTTCCAGGATGGCCTTGGGGTCTGCCCCACCCTTTGAGACTTAAACCCTAGATCATAACTTTGAAACAGTCGAGATTCCCACCCCAAAACTATAAATACAAATGCTGGGCAAAACTGTAAATACAAATACTGGGCTAAAAAGAGACAAATGCAGTCATATTAGAATTGATCCTGGGGTCTGGCCACAACCCTATGGACCTAGTTCTTGCATATTTTGCCATGATTGCTTAACCCTTTCACCTCTATGTAACTTTAGTAGATTTTACCATGCATTTATCTGGATAAGTGCATTATGGTATTTAGTTGTGAAAGGGTTAGCTATCCAAGTAAGCGATACTCTTGAGGTCATAAGGAGAATTGAAGAGATATTTTATTTTAGGAACTCCTAGGTATACAGATTCATCATTGAAGAAGAATTTTTAATGAAGTTGATGCTAGAAACTTAGTTTTTTGTGATATTTTTATTCATTTGTAAACACTGATGAATTACAGGAGATCTGAAGCTTGTGGAGAAACCATCGCCCCTGACCATGGCACCTCATGACTTCTGTAACATCAAGGCTAACGTCAAGGTGGCCTCCACAGAAAATGGAATCATCTTTGGAAATATTGGTAAATATGTTGTTTGCACATCCAGGGCCTGTATTCATGAAACAATTTTC
This sequence comes from Crassadoma gigantea, assembly GCA_032360845.1. Lineage (NCBI taxonomy): Eukaryota > Metazoa > Mollusca > Bivalvia > Pectinida > Pectinidae > Crassadoma > Crassadoma gigantea. The sequence continues at coordinate 10,548 of JAULCA010438318.1, read as the reverse complement.
ATACTCACACTCAAGATTCTCTGCTCATGCCTAATTTCTCGGTCAGGTGGTAAATCAAATTCAGCTTGAAAGAATTCTGGTGAGGCTTCAAGCTGAAAACCATTTAAGATGTTACACATATTAATAAAAAAAAGTAGCATTATATTGTTTCACACATTAAAAGAAAGTTGGTTTGAGTACAGAATCCATGTTTGAGCGCAAGACCAATTTCCTTGATACAAGCCCTGATTCCTTTCAAAGTATATATCTGCTGAATTTGTGTACAAAACACAGTGAATCTTTGTTCAATCAGACTCCATTATACCATTTAGGATGCCATATAAGGCAAAACACTCCAGTCACACTAAGCCAATCTACAACTTTTAATCAAGGCTCAACTTGGGATAGGAGGGGTGGTAGGGTAGTGCAGTGGATAGCGCACTTGCCTATCACCAAGGTGGCCGGGGTTCGATTCCCCAATCGGACGTGAAAAGGTTGGGGTCACCTATCCGACCATGTGGGTTATCTCCGGGTACTCCAGTTTCCTCCCACACTAAGCCCCCCACACGCTAACATCCGGGCCAACTAGAGTGATTAATATAAGTTGAAATAACTTGTTTTATAATTGTTTTTAAAAAAATAAAGTTTATATGAGGGTTATACAGTGTTTCCCCTGTCCTGTCGTACTTTATGGCAATGACTCTACCCTCTTAACTTTTACCAGAATTTCAACAAAAGTTTACACAATTATGAGAATTCCTTGGATGAGTAAGTGTATCAGAGTTACTGTGGCTATTTATTAGTCCACTACGGGGCGCATTTACATCTTACAGTTGTTTTCTAGTTGTCTTCGTTCGCATCAAAGTATTACGAATTAGCAGATTTTCAACCAGTTAGAAATATGCTTTAATTTGAAATTATCAGTAAGAAAAAGGGTTTCGATCTTAAATCGTCAATGTTATAATGATAAAAACAACACAATAGTTAAAAGGATATGTGATGGTTATAATAGTAATTTACTTCACACAAGGATTAAAACATCATAACTTATGTAATTTTTCTTTCACATGGAGTGAAATTTTTTAAACATGAACTTTTATCTCATTTCGACAGTTTACGATGTGACCGGAGCAGCCAGTGATCGTAACTGTGTCGTCCTCAATGACATTCATATCGACATCATGGACTACATTGTGCCAGCCATGTGTAATGATAGCGAGTTCCGTCAGATGTGGGCCGAGTTTGAGTGGGAGAACAAGGTGGCAGTCAATACAAATATTTCCAACTTGTCCGAGTTCCTGCATCATGTCATACAGTGCACCAATATGAAATGTCTTACTCCAGAAAAGGTGAGTTCAGAAGAAATGACCAGATTCTTATATGCTGCATTGAACTGAAGATATTAATTCACTAGGATTATTCAACAAAGGTAAAGTTTTGTTAAAGCACCTTGTATACATCAGTGTTTTTTAGGTTTCCTGTAAGCTGATTGTCTCAGAAATTCCTGGAGAATGTTTTCTATATGTTTTCAAAAATTTAGTTCTTGAAAAAGATGTTCAAACAGCAAAATAAATGAGTCTTAACTCATTCACCCCTGAAGACACATGTGAACTTTTGGTCCAATTCAAAGGTTGGAATAGTTCATTATGAAATTTCAGGGGTGGGTTAAACTAAGCTATGTGAATTTCTGACCAGAAAAAAAATAGGCTTTAACTCATTCATCCCTGAAGACACATTTGAACTCTTCCATTTCAAAGGTTGGAATAGTTCATTATGAAGTTTCAGGGGTGACGGAGTTAAATAGAATTTCCAACCAGTAGTTACATTTCCCCTGCGATTGAAACTACAGGTTCTTTGGTTACTCTTCTTCTTCTCATAATCCCATATGGTGGCTGTAACTCCAACTGATAATGATACGTCTCAGTGAAATTTTTAAGTATATCTGCATCACCCACAAAAGGTACAAATGTTTCTGTATTTATATTTTTGGTTATATGTTGATATTCTTCATATTTATCTATTTTCCTCCAGGCATTATCTGGGGAGTGTGGGTTCATGGCCGCTAACTTATATGCCAAGTCAATCTTCGGAGAGGATGTGCTGGCTAACTTGAGTGTGGAGAAACCGGCTCACCTGTCTAACGAGGCACCTGTACAGGGTCACATAAGGATTCGTGCCAAAAGTCAGGTAAGATACTGGTTAAACATTTGTTTGTATCAAGTGCTTTGAGACTTTTGAAAAATTATTTTCAAATGTCTCTTATTATCTATTTCAATGTTCAGAGCTTCCTTTGAAAACAAAACAATATATCACAGGTAAATATGGGGATAAAAAAAATATATTAAATTATAAACAGTGGGGCATCTGAACACTTTCAAGGGTATTTTTGTTTTTAATATTGAAGCATCGTTAGTTAAGGAATTCCTTGAACTTCAGGACAATTATCAGGCTCTGGCCATTTCATCATAAATTTTAGAATTTTTTTTTTGGTTACTCATAGTAACCAAAAGCATGAAGATAGAAAACTACAGAAGATAGTTCATCGTGGATTTTGTTTCGTTGATAGAATGTTAAATGATTATGTCGTTGTTGTAATGTACACTTCTTATATCTGACATGAGAGAAGTCTGAATAATCTTAATTATTTATGAGGGAAATACAGAATCATGTTTCCCTACAACAATGTCATATGTAAATATTTACTATACCGAAATCAAACAATAAAACTACGGTAAATATGATCTGGCTTCCGTGTTATCTGCTGCAGTCACTTAAAGCTAAGGTGTGGTTCCTCTTATTTTTAATGAGGTTTGGAATAAGGAAAATCTAAAATACCTGAGGGGAACATGATGTTTTATTTCCTCATTCATGTGATCAATACCATTTAACCAGACATATTGGTATGTACATGAGGTACATTATATTTACTGATATTTCAGGGTATGGCTCTGAGTATGGGAGACAAGATCAACCTGTCGCAGAAGAAAGTGCACAAACCTGGGGCATCAGCTTAGTGTGTCATCACAACAAGACAGCATGAAACAGACAAGGAGGAAGTGTTGTCATAGTAACCAAAAGCCAAGACGTAAATTGTCAAAATGGAGGAAACGGCAATGTACAGGACATTGGTCAATCAGTGATTTTAGGATTGTTACGGCTGCTGTTTATCTGGTATATGGGAGAAATTAAGTGTGATTATTTAACTGTACAGGACAACACACGGAGCATTGTTAATTTTCAAATCGAAAACATTGTACATTTGTATGTATGACATGTTTTAAGTGAAAAAAAAATTGTTGTAAGAAGTTGAAACCAAGTCAAACTATTACCTAGAGTAGCCATTGTTTTTAGACATACATGGATTTGTCACCATCTTATTAATCGTGTTTTCCTCCTTATTTATTTAAAAGTTCAAAGATTTGATGGTCGTCAACTGTGACCTTACTTACTTTAATAGCTAAATTATTCTTCTGTAGAATTTTAAAGTTTAATTCCCCCATGCTTCAGATCATTGTGATACTGTGTACTTGAACAAAAATAAATATGATATTCACCTGAAATATGTTTATATCGTATTCATTAGTTATTAAATGTGTAAATTTAAGTGCTTAAGAACTTTATGGCGATGCATATCAGTGTTTTCTTTGAACTATGCGGTAACATCAGATTGAACACGTGTCAGAACATATTATCACACACACAAACCCAACTTGCGTAAACATTCACATCTTACACAAACTTTATGCAAATTAATGTGTAGTGTTGTAATCACAGGTTAACATCTCAAGCTGAAAATTATAATTGGACACCTAATAAGACTAATTATGATCACAGTGAGAAGGGTTCATCATTGGCTTGATATATCGTCCCTGTATCAGCGCACATTTCCTGTCACAATCAATGTTTGTGTAACTAACGTTGTACTTTGTATCACTAACTTACGACTGCATAATAGCCTGAAATTTGACATCTGACCATTTGAATATGGCTATTCTTTATGTCAGAATTAAACAAGATGTGTTTGAGAAACACTATGCCCCTGATATAAAGCAATATACCAAGTCTGATTTAAATCCGATGGAGGTATCTGAAGTTATTTTAAAATGGAAACAAAGAAATTCACAATTTTAAGGATGTTAAAGTCCCATAACTCTAGAAATTGTTGACCGATTTTGACCAATATGGAACCCATTCAAGATCTTATTGACATAAAGCAATATACCAAGTCTGATTTAAATCCGATGGAGATATCTGAAGTTATCTAACGGAAACAATGTGCGGAAAGACAGATAAAAAACAATATGCCCCCCGATCTTCAAACTCGAGGGCATAACAAGCTCTCTAAATGTTCAATCCATTTCAGTAGTCTTTTGTAATACATGTACAGTTGTGCAAAAGTTCTAAGACAATAACCATCGTTTGTCATTTGTAAATTCATCTCATCACAGAACCAGGCTCGGGAAACTTGTGTCATCTATAAGGTCGTTTATTTTTGTCGGGACATCTGAAACGTGTATCAACAGCAAAACCATTGGCTTACAAAGATGAACTGCTTGTACAGAACTTTCAATTAAATCAACAGCAACACAATTTACTTTGTATAAAAAAAATGTTTATTTTCCAACACAAATACAATGGATGATCATACGTTTTATGTTACACAAATCTCGTAGAAATGTAACCATTAATATCTATTATAGACACGTAAGGGTGATGTACCTGTCTTTGTTACCCAGAGTGGGCTAAAAGATGGGCATCGCGTTCATCGGTCAACGTGAAACAACCCTCTTCTGTAATACTTCTCCATAATAATAAGTTTTTTAAATATCTTTTTATTCTCCAATTTTAATTGTTTTTTTTTTCTTAAAAAAAATTATTTGAAAAAAAAAATACATGCAATGCTTTCAGCTATTAATTTCTCTTAAGACATAAATGAAACAACCAAACAAGATAGTTTTGCTTCCTTGTACATTAAATGCAAAAATGGCATGATTTCACGACTACTATTAGAATAAAACATTTTGTCCAGTGCAATCTGATAAAAGACATACCTAATTATCTCCATTCTCGAAAATCCAGGGGTCATGACATGTTTCTGGGGTGAAGTAAACATAACACCTGGAGTATCGAGGATGAAATATTAATTTTAGATTCATTAATAGTACACCGATTCTAAATAACATTTCATACGTTCATTGAAAAGCATGGTGGGATAAGAAAACCATGTTACAAAAACATATTTAAAATGTAACAACACTTTTAGGTTGATATATCAGTTAGGGAAAGCAATGAAAGCCAGCTATGACAATGGATTTGGCATTTGTGTCTTCTCCAGCATTCGTGTCGTAACTTTTATACAAGCACATGCACACATTATTTTCTATCAGGAGCTAAAAATAACAATATATATAAAACAAATTGAAATTTGTTTGTCCAATCATGTTTGGAAATAACAGGATTCATCTATACATGTATATGAGGCAGTACAATACGAAGACTTCCATGAGTGATGGCAATGCTCAATATTAATTAAAATATTGTAAATCCAAGTTTTACTTTCTACACAAACAATGAACATATCAAATGTGTCGTTACGTTTCAAGACCGACTACTCACTCGGTCAAAGCTTGACAGAGGGACCATTCGGTCTTACAATTTTGCGACAAGTTTAATACGTACATTGTTCATGCAGAAAGTAAATCTTTGGTATCACGTTTCCAGACTGATGAGTCTAACTGAAGATAAAATATTGTTTAATTTTTTAATATCCTTCAAAAAGTCAAGGAGCCTACACATGATCTTCAGCTCAGGAGATAGGCTTATTTCAGGACAACATAATAGTATTTGTTGGCGTTTCTATTGAAATGCAATAAATATGGATGAGCTTATAGGTAGGCATTGGCTTATTGCCAAATAAATATTATTATTATTTGCTTTATAAATGAAGATGTACCATGTGTTAAAAACTGAACAAGTGCAGTTAAAAGAAATCTCCATGTTTTTTCTTGTTGTTGGACAATAATAAATTATCATTAAGTTAATATCTCTCTCTCCTAACATTCTACAGTAAAAATATCTTTATGTTAACCGTTTTTTTTTCAGATTTGAAATTTCAACTATCAAATAACAGTTCAGCAACATTTGTAGACGAAGAAAATCTAGACCAGCTACTTGTGTCCTTAAAGATTACAAGACAAAGAAATTTTCATAAAAAAAAAAATCAAGGCAACTTATAAATACATGTAATGATAAATTACTTTACTCATAGACAGCAATGATTTCACCAAATGTAATTAATTTCTGAATGCATGGCGATGGGTAATCAATGAAAATTCCTACTTTTGATTTTAATTTTAAAAACATCAACAGTGGCAGTGTAAGATAAATGACAGCAAAATAATCCTTTATGTCAAAATACAGCATATACCTCCAAGATACAAGCATATATTTATATATCAGATCAGTCAAATGATTTTTTTTCTTAAAAGTCTATGTATTTGATACACAACATCAAATATTTTAGGAATTTGATACACATTTTCCAACCTATCCAGAAATCTTAAGGACTGTATTCATCAAATATCTGTTTCATATTGGCAAACTGGGGGGTCCTTTTACCAACGTGGGCAAAACAAACAAAAATTCACATTTTTATGGGGGTGGCATATAGTGTTACCCATGTCCGTCCCATCCCGTCCCTTCCATGAGCGGGGGGCATTTAAGTCTTGCAGACATTTTCTAGTTTTGATATATATAGTAGCCTCCCCTTAATTTTGTTTTAGACAAAAAATGAATAGCGATTGGGCCAAACCTCCATTGCCATGCAGATCGTTTGGGTGGAAGAACATTATATTTTTATAAACAGTTGAAGTCAAGGGTTCAAAATCCTGGTTAAGTCCTGCAGAAATTTTAAACTCGAAACAAAATTTTTGATCACTTTTTCTTTAATTTTCTTTTCCTTTTTTTTAAAATTTTATTTCATAAATGTTCCACAAGTATGGTTTTCTTTTCATAAAAGATGTATTAACCCTTTCAACCCTATGTAACTTTAGTAGACTCTACCATGCATTGATCTGGATAAGTCCATTTGGTCTACAGTGGTGAAAGGGTTAAGCTATAGACAGTATAGTTAGAATTTTAGGCAGTGGTAGGAAGATCCTTAATCATGCTATGTTTCTGGATTCATTGTGTAGAAGCATATTTTCATTCCAGGTATTTAGACTGTGTAACTTTGAAGTAAATCATAATGCAATGTTTTGTTTTATTAGCTACAACTAACAAATACATAAATCATATATACATAAGTTCATATCTTTATATTTGAGTTTGAGCATACCATTGAAACTTCACGGAAAATAAGTCATTCAGGCATGGAAAATATACATGTAACTCTAGGGAAATTCTCCACAAAAAATACTGATGCTGGTCACAGACCGGGATAATTCAAAATAATGACTTACGACAATCTATAAACAATATCACCCACACTGGGTTAAATGAGATGAGTGAGGGAAGCAAGTCCCAACAAAATAACCAATCTGGAAATATAGTTAAAAACAACAACACCCATAGCACTACATACACTATACAAAGTACTTGAAGTCAATTTGACAATTTCTTAAGCTCAATTATAACAAATTGAACCTAAAGCTTCTACATAATTGGAACTGAATTTCACAGCCATTCAAAGACTGATGAAATTATTAATTATCAATTCACTTAACTGAAATATAATAATTGTTGCATTCTTACAAAGTATTCACATTTTGGTAATGAATTATCAAGGTTTTACTTTCTACATGAAAAATGTGCAGTATATATTAAATGTGTCACGACATTTCAAGACCAACTGGTCCCTTTGTCAAGCTACGACTGAGTGAGCAATTTGTATTTTTTGCCTGTACAACGATGCAACGAAATTATATATTTTTATGACATTCGACCTGGGACGTTTAGCCTATCAATAGGGTGTATACACACTGCATCAGATAGGTTACAGGTAGGGTGTAGATCTAGCACCTCCCCTGTTATGTCAGTCTTGAAACGTTGCGACATGTTGAATATGTACATTGTTCATGTAGAAAGTAAAAACTTTGAAATCACATATTTCAAAACTGACAAATCTTATTCAAGTTGTTAAAGAATAATTTTTCTGAAAATTTGGGTGTTGAATAATCAGTGCAAAATATTCATATGCAAACTTTGTCTTAAATTTAAATAATGGAATAAAATAAAAATTCATATATCAATATACCAATACAATTCTGTGACAACAGGTAAAAAATGTATGCCTACATAATGTTTTTATTGTAGCTTGTCTAAAGGACTAGATGTTAATGGAAAATATCACACAGTTAGATTTCAAAAGATATCAACTTAAATGAGAGCCTGGATTCAGGAAGTTGGAAGGAAATATAATATCCAAACAAACAAGATTTAATACATAATGCATACCCTTCATCCTGATCCAAAACACCAGTTATTACCAAATTTAAACATTAGTGGCCATATTCAGATAGTTGAGAACATTTTGTAACAATTGTTCAGAAGGACATTTTTTTATCTTGCAAAATGTTGCAGTATTTTTTCCAGAAATCAGTAAATCTGGTAGTAAGCATCTGTGAGAAAAACAAACAACATATCAATGCTGAAATCAAACCAGTGATTATATTTTGTTAAGTAGATCAGATTAAGTAGACTTACATGTAAGCTATAGAAAATGTCTCTCATCTGGTATACAGGCAGCATAAAATTTGTGTCCTTCTGAACATATCATGATGTATACAAGGACAACTGATCACATCACAAGTAAGGAAAAGCATGCACTTTGCTGCACTCTAAAACAGACTCTCGTTCCAGAATTTTACCCTTTCACCACTGTAGACCATAATGGACCTGTCCAGATCAATGCACAGGACAGTCTACTAAAGTTGCATAGGGGAGAAAGGGTTAAGTGTATGTACTTAAAAAATGACATTTTACTTCTACAAGAATACAGTTTTAGTAGAGTTTGTGTCAATATTGTAAGTTCAAATACTGCTGAACAAACTGATGGTGAAAGCTTCATGTACTATTGTATTCATAGAATGAACATAGTGATTAATATTATTGTAAACAACCTCGGTTAATTAAGAGCAACAAGCAAATGAGATGTCTACCAGATTACTTCCCTTGCATACATTTTCACCACTCGACACTGACAGATTTTAAAACATATATATTCCTCTGTGATCATACAACAAATGTGGCTCGCCGACAGAACACCGACTTACGTCAGTGAGATGAAACCTGTACGGGTGAATTTATGCAGGCGGCCAATACCACTCAACCAACCTACAACAAATGTCTTATACAACATTATTATGTTCACCCAGTACTTTTTTACCAGCATTTTTCATAAACAGAAAAGATATCCTTCATTCCCGTATGACTACTGTCTTGCAGGAGACATCCTACATGTATGGGTATGGAAGATAATAAAAGAATCTTTTACACCTTGGGGGCGAGATGGGCGAATCTCAACCTGACAGGGAAGATTAAGATTGTTAAATGATCAAACATGAGGCTTGCCGGGGGTTTCGCAGCTTGAGAAGTCGAATATTTCACCACCTTGGGGGTTTCGAATTCTCCATCTTTCCTCAAGGGGGTGAATGATTCTTTCTCTCTTACCCCATTGACCCTGTAATGTTAACATTATATATTATATCTGTTCAGTGCAATGTTAACGGGACATTAATGCATCACACATCATTGTATTTTTTATGTGACCTCGTACAATTGTTCTAAATGGGGAATCTACCAGTCTCAACCCTAGGGTGAGACTAATATTATCTTACCGCATCATTTGGTGACAAGACAGACAAATCTCAACTCGAGGGGTAGGATTCTTAAATGTCTACCCTGAGGCTTTGCCAGGGCTAGACACAAAAGATTCTTACCCTGAGGGTTGAGATATTTCTGTCTTACTCACAAAGTGGGAATTTTTCCCCCACATCAAATGCAAGAAGTAATTTCATGGAAAGCGAACAATTTTTTTCCTTTATTTTTAAGAAAATCAGAGTTATCTTCCATGATCAGATATTGTTGATGTGACGTCATATCATTATTGATGCGATGTCATGCATGTGTTATGACAGGGGATACCACCCGCCCTTACCCTAGGGTAGGACAGATATATCTCTACCTGGCTGGAACTGTGTATATCTCTGTCTAACAGGGGAGAATAATAGACTCTTCCCCTATCTTGAGGGTGTGACGGAGAAATCTCCTACCCGAGGGGTGATGATTTTGGTTGTCTAACCCAAGGCTCTACAAAGGGTTAGACAACCAACAAAATTCACCCTGAGGGTTGGAGATTTCTCTGTTACACCCTCAAGGTTGGGGATGATTGTTTTTCTCACATCCTATTATTTCAGTCACAATTCCACCAACAATAATCTACTAAGTTTGTAAACAAAAACATATGTAGGGTATATGAATATCATCGTCACTTTTGAAGATGTCACAATTACCAGTGACACACTTTATGACCTCACAATTGAACACGTGCTTATCGGCATGATGCTATCT
>JAULCA010438285.1:0-10872 GCA_032360845.1 Crassadoma gigantea | reverse complement strand
TATTTGAACAAAATAAGGAGGTGGATATCCGAATATACCGGGGCCCAAAAAAGGCTCTTATAGACACTCATCCTTTGTTGATGAATACATGTCAGCAATATTATTTAATTTATAATACATACTTTATTGTCGTTGTTCTGCCATCATGACTTTTGTTTAAAAAAATATTGTACTGAGAACGGGCTTGATATAAGTTGTAAAACTTGTGCCCAATTCCATTGCTATGTATAAAATGCAATGAAATATGATTGAATCAAAAATTAAAAAAACATGCAACAAAGTAGAAAAGTATACATTATTGGTATTATTTTACATGGCTAGTGTAACTGAAGCACCTTTGACCCCAAAAAAGGTGGGAAAAAACATTAATAATAATGAGACAAAAAAATAAGCACACGGACCCCCCATTTTTTGGTTGTTTTAGAAAGAGAAACACATTTTCTTTGGATTCACTAAATTTAAAAGAAAAATAAGTAACAGAACTTTTTAACCATTTAATCTGCCAAAAAATTGTAAAAAATGAGTATTTTTTCATTTAAAAATAGGGGTAGGAGTTACTGAAATCGCCTTTTTGAGTAAAAAGAATATGATTAAGAAATTTTACTTCAATAATTGAAAAGAAACTAATATTTTTATCAATTCGACAAACATCCAAGAAGAAATTGTATGGATTTGTTCTGCAAATGGCCAAAACCCCAAAAATCTCCTAAAATCACCTATTGTGTTAAATTGGTATCTTTGACCGATTATAGCACAAAAACGAATAACGAACATATTTTTTTTACATTTTCTACTAGGCAATGAACCCCTTTTTCCAAAAATCCATATAAGAAAAAAAGTTAAATACATGAAATGTTTAACTTCTCAGAGGTGTATATCCTTTTGGTTCGTTATTGGCTTATTGATATATTTTCTTTTACTCTTATGTCAACATACAAATTCATTTTCTTGTATCTGAATATTTACTCATTATTTGATGTTCTGTTAGTTTGAAAGACATTGGTGTTATTTGTGTGCCCTTGCACGGGGAAAATGCTTTTGTAAACTAACTGGCAATAAATGCCGATAACTATTAAGTAATTTTCTATCTATGTTTAAGCTGGAGCAAGTAAGACTTTAGGCTCTTGACTATACATATTAAAATTTCTCAAATCCGTAGACAAAAATGTAGTCATATTGACTAGAAAATATTCTACGCTGTGAAAAAAAATTCTGAAAAAGTTTGACTCTTGATGTCTTTGTATCGAGAAGTTTATCCTATCGGTCAGTAGCGCTTTAACAACCAGCCGCCATCTGTTGCGTTTTCGCCGAGACTTTGGTTTCATTATGTTCAGAACACGGCGGTGTATTGGCACGCGCGCAATGTTAATTTTGCACAGCTGGATGTATACACTTGCTTGATGTACTTTCCAAAATAATTTTCCGGTTTCTACAAAACATGAACAATTACCTTGTAGGCATTAACTGTGAGTTTTTATTTTCCAAAATAAACAAATTATTTCAATATCTTTATAACGCTTCCTGAAAACGATAAATTATGAAATGCTCGGCAATGCTAGAGAGTATGTTCTGTGTTTATTCGGAACAGACAAGTATCCTGGCCCGTTTATATATGTGAGATGATCGAATCCAGCAGGGCTCGATCACTGCAAGTCTGATCAGCTTCAAATTAAAATAACCTAGATTCATAATCAATTGTGTTTTCATAAACATGTGATTAATTACTGAATATCAGTATCACCAAAAGAACGAACATTCAAAAATAGTTTGATTTTATAAAACAATCGTATAACATTTGAGCGTTTTATATCATAGCTAGAGAAAACAATGCTTTGGATAGCTAAAGTTAAGTTTGTATTTCCTTGTTAGCTTGACGAGGTTTTAACTAACACTTTTTATAGTAATTTATATGGATTCTAACCCAAATAAAGAGTGTTATACTATTGATGATAATAGAAGCATATCAACACATACAACACTCAACAAAATGTTACAGAATCACTTTAATTATAATAAATATAAAACCAACTGAAAGTTTACTTCAATGCATTAAGTTGATAAGAAGTTTGGCAACAGAACCCTAGCCGACAAGTCAGCTGTAGTATAACCTTGTTGAACCCAAGTCACATGATTCTTTCTCAAACCTGACATTTTCTTGGTTCACATGCTAAACATGCAGAAGAATTACCAGACCATTTTGTTTTTTGTATTTCATTCTAGTTTCAATTGCTTAGTTGTAACAAATCAATCTTATCTTTTTAATTGTGGATGATGAAAAAAGCCCGAGTTCAGTACCGGTTCGTCAATGAAGTGAACTGCCATATAAAAAGGGCGGAGAGGGAGTACATTGTACCTCATGAAAGGATCAACGATACACACAATACATGTTGCTAATTGAAATTCTAATTTTGCGCTTAATCATAATTACACCATGATTCCAACCGAGTTCACGGTACAAAGCTTGACATGGAGATTTTTGTTGGACTAGTTGTTGTGTTGTGTCTCCATTCTGGGATATATGGCGACAAGAGCGGTAAGTTGTCCCAACGACACGTTACAGGTCGAACCACCATTTTTATTTTGTCCATTCATAGAATTTTTATACCTTTTCATATGTTTTCATCGGTTAACAATTGATTTGAAAGTCATTGCCTAGCATAAGCGCAATTTTAGCAAACGACGAGATACGATATCTAAATGTGATTCCTTGTTGTTTTGTTAAGGATTCCCGGGTATGTTTGATAGTTAGTTTGATTTTTATAGGGTTAACGGTCCCATAAACAGCTGTGGTCATTTAAGGACGTGTATTTGTGATATGCTTCGATATGGTATTCTACTTTGCGGTAGAATCTATCACATATTCCAATATAATTTTCATATTTCAAAATTTCAAATTTATATCAAGAAAGGCTACCGGTGATACAAGTATATGTCTGTTACCAATTCGTGATCGTAATTTGTCTAAAACATGTTAAGGCCAGTATCAAATTTTCTGAGGAGGAAAATGTTACAAAAGTTCAGTTCCTGGTAGAAAATATCGTTGTTGAGTTCGGTGGCAATGTTTTGCAGCTGATTGTAAGCATTTCTACAGGTCCAAATTATGTAATTATTTTTAATAATTACTTTTTTTCATACGATTGTAAGAGCTTATCAGAACTTACAACAAAAGCCTTGCTAGTTCCTCCACTTGTAGTGTAGATATATCGACATTTTCTAGTCATTTTATAACAAGAAATGTACTGTCAACCGTCTTTACACTAGACCTTTACAGGAAATGACGGGTCGATGATGGAGAAGATTTATTGTTACAATCATGATATCATTGGGAAATATTCTATATCCTCTGGTAGTAGGAAGATAGATAACTTTGATGTTACTTGTAAGTGTGCTTGTGGTATTGTTCTCACGTCACAGTTTGTACTCTGAGTGCGTGAATTACCGTTAATTTGACATAGATTTAAATTATTTGTGTCGATAGTGAAACAGAAAAACATTATCCGACGCACTTGGTCTTATTTTTCTCTTGCTTTTAAATGGTACTTATGTAAATAGTATCCTTTGTTCATATGTTTCTATTCATTTTTTGAGGGGGTGGGGGTTGATTGATTTACTGCTTTATTAATAAAATCACTATCCCTACACATTTTTTAATATATATAATTATGATTTTTTATAACCTTTGGTTTTTTATCAAGTGTTATAAGTTATGGAACTACAAGTATTTTAAAACTTGCGTTGTTCGTTATATTAATTATAGTGTACACAATCCATGATTTTTTCTTGTTACCCTGATACTAGCTAACTATACATATATGTTTGTCTCTTGTTTTGTTTAACGGATTCGACAAAGCATATATCGCGCTAGTATTACTTAAACGTCGATAGTATAACCCATATAGACCAACCTGGAAGACGGGTTTTAGTAATTTATGCAGAGAGGTATTGCCACAGGTGTCCGCAAAGGTAAAGGCTGTATTAACGTTCTGATGAAAACACCAACGTTTGTATATAGAATAACCTTGATACCAAGCGTGTTTACAGAAATTTAACATGAAATAGACGTTACCTACAGGCGAACGACTCAGATCTTTCGTTAACAAATATACAAGAACAAAAGTTGAATAAACTATTTCTGTTATTTACGTTTTATTTATCGTATGGCTTACTTAAGACTCTAGTTCCTTCCACGATGCTTAGAGTTGGAAAAGGAAAAAAATAGAAAGATATCCTGGAAACAGATGTTTCTGTAAGCAATGAAATTCACATTTTGGTTATACCACTGACGATATTAGAACAAAAAAGGCCGAAATAGCAGCCTTTTAGACAGAATAAGTATTTTGAGCTGTTTCTCAAATAATAAAATGGTTTGATGCTTCTGTTTGGAAACATGTTAACATCATTTGAGATCGATTGCGACTAGGATTTTGCTTATGTACGCACAAGTACACGTTTTTCATTTCACGCATACAAGAGTGTTTCCTACTAATAATAATTAAACCGGTCTACCGACTTAACCTATAAGATAATTGAATACATGTTCCCTTTTTACAACTATTACCTATTTTTCTACGCAGAGAACGGTCGTTTCTGGCCAAGTCAGAGCAACAATATTCTGAAACTGGGAGATAGTTTGGCACACGTGCAAATATGATTTTAACGATACACGAGACGAGGTTCTCTGCTGAAATTCACTTAGACGATTCTCCAAATTAGCGACACATGTTGTCCTCCTGTGGTAATATGCCCCGGTAACGCCCATTCCTGCGGTAGGGGGTATCTTACTCAATTTTCGACGTTCCAACGATACTTTCGTTTATATATGACTCATTCACACCTGATCTTATTCCCCTTGTTCATTTTCAGAGATCTTCATGTAGCTTACTTCTTTGTTCGTAAGTTGGCCTATTTATTTTCTTGTTGTTGGTATTTTCCCCTTTTTTATCTTCTTTTTCTAAACCATATTTTGTTATTTGTTATATAAATGTTCTATTAATATATTCTTGATATAAGAATTAAAAAAGAATAGACAGATCAATCTTCACCTTCCCTCATTGAAGACTGTATTGCTGGCATCCCTTTTGTAGCTTTTCACTACAAAGTAACGTCAATATTTGAGTCTAAAACGATCTAGATGCTAATTTAAATGACTAAGTTTTACGTAATGTAATGGTAGAAAAAAATCAGTGGGTAGGTTTGTTAAGAGAAACACTTGCAACAAAGCTGTATTAAAAGGCTATACAATTGAAATAAAATTTTCCAAAGAGAACAAAGAGTTCGATCATGCAGTGTGACACAGCAGGACAAAATTTAAAACTCCTAAAGGAAATAAGAACTATGGCAGAATTGAAAAAAAATAAAATAAATAATACAATCCTCGTCATCAAGATAAATCTTTATAAATGAAAGCATATAGCAATTTATTTATGCTTTTGTATTTCTTAGTCGCAGATTTGGGGATTTCACTTCAAAGATTGCAATATTTTTCATTTTCCCTTCAAAAGTCGTTTGGAACCATTTGGGTTTCCGAGTTTTGAGTCCTTATTTTTCAGATGAGACCCAGAAACAGTTGTATGGCGCAGTGTATGTTAATTCTCACATACAGTTTCATTTACCATAGTTTAGGGTGCAGTTACCTGTATGTCTTACGGTCATATCTGTACGTTAGCTCAGTGGTCCCCACCATCCAGTTCTTTAACATCGATTCTGTTTGAGGAAATGTTTATATTAATTCTATTGTATTACAGAGCCGATGTCTGAAGACGAGAAACTAGAGGCATTAGAGGAGCGATTGTTTGAGCATGTATTACAGGAATACCCAGAATTCGCAACAGTAACCGGATGTGACGTGTATGACCAAAGTCTGACGGAATATACACAGGAAGCATTCTCAAGAAGAAAGGTTAATTATACATATTTGACCTCATCCGACTGATGTTTGAAAAAATAAAAATGGGCTGGATAATTATCATGTGATCAGCGCTACCGATCATTATATATAATTACTACAGTAGAAAATGTAAAATCTTTCCTCTTTGATTGCACCTGTTTGAGGTGATACACTTATTGATCAGATATTTTAACGACCTTGCGTGGGTCTTTTCAACGGGCATATACTGTAGAAGCCACTATCAAAGCAGAATCACATAACGCTATGAGTTGAACACGTATACTATACATATTCGTCGTAATGTATTTCCATATGTTTGGCAGGTTGCGAACGAAGATCTGGTTACTGAACTCCATTCTCTCACCTTCCACAAGCTTTCAAGACAGCACATGATGAGATACACAATCCTCATGGACCACTTACAAACTTTCCTGGAGGGGCACAAGTGGCGAGAGTACGTCTACTGTCTCTTATACCTTACATCAGTAGTATAGGCTAAGGTTTTTTATTGCGTCACTATTAGTATATGTAGGTTGATATATCTTTGATATCTATCAGTGCCATATATTTGTTTAGTTTTGTCAATACATTTTGCGGATTTTAGGTATTTTGAGGGTGTATGCGGGTCGCATGTTTCACAGGAAAAGAACGATAAAGTGGAAACCGCGAAAATTAGCGCCCCGCGTAAAGAAACGACCTCCTTTGTGTGTTCCGACTTACATATTTAAGCTCTGGTCAATTTTAACTTCATTCCTAAACAGATTCATACATCAGTGTAAAGTAAAATAAGAAATCTCCAATAATCCCACATTTAACGGGATCTCATCATCGTAGAAAAAAAATAATTACAAACATTTATTTAAGTTAATAACTAAATATTGTTTATTTACAAACTCTCAAAAATAAAACCTTCCTGTTCTGTAGGTAATAAGATCTTCATAAAAAATAGTGTTTTTTTGTTTCCTGTTTGTCCCGGAATAATTCAATTCGAAGATTGGACTTCTGGTATCATTAGTGTTATGTAGCTCAGTGCTACATTCTAATGGCCTACTTATAATAATGTGATGAGATACACCAGACAAAATATTTAAATGTTTACATCCAAACTAACATTCCCGTGCCAAGTATTGACTTTTTGCTAGGCCAGATGGGAAATACATCCTTCGTGATTGATCCGTAAGGTATGCATAAACAAAACACAAAAGAATACACGGACAGATGTTTACTTATTCATTATTAAGGATCCATGGTCCACTTCACTGTTGGTTATCCTATGTACAGTACAAAGGAAGAGGTATCTTTAACATCTCATTAACTTCCGTTCGGATATAACTGTAGATCATTCGATTAGTGCAAACGTATCACAATCTGAACTCTAGGGTTCGAATACCAGTATGAACTATTTACTTTTTTACAAATATGACAAAATACTGTTGTTAATGATTTTTTGGTTATTTGTTTATTTTCACTATTATTGTTCACGCATAAATGTCCTACACGTTATGGTTTTCTTTTCAGAAATAATTTAACAAAGCTAAAGTAATGCCTGAATACAAATAATTTAACAAAGCTAAAGTAATGCCTGAATACAAATAATTTAACAAAGCTATAGTAATGCCTGAATACAAATAATTTAACAAAGATATAGTAATGCCTGAATACAAATAATTTAACAAAGCTATAGTAATGCCTGAATTCAAATAATTTAACAAAGCTATAGTAATGCCTGAATACAAATAATTTAACAAAGCTATAGTAATGCCTGAATAAAAATAGTTTTTACAAAGCTATAGTAATGCCTGAATACAAATAATGTCCAATACTTTGTTGGATTACAGAGTTAGAGTTGGCAGTTGTACTGGGATCCTTAAGTCAATATGTCAATAATGCATTGTATCTCTATATAATTGATGTTTAACCCCCCCAAAAAAAAACTTTATGTCATTGTCTGTTTGAAAAACAGCAATGATTCAATCTTACCTATTTTGTTCCTTAAACAAGTATTTTTCAGATGATTTTATGAAAAACTCAATAGAACTGTTAATAGAAACCTTGTTGTTTTATTTATTACATACTTACTAATAAATACGGAATTTTTTGGATATGCGATACGACACAATTGCTCTAACCCATATCAGCCCTCGCCGTGTCACACCCCGAGATCCGTATCAGCCCCCGCCGTATCAGACCCCAAAACCCGTATCACACCCCTTTTGGAAATTTTTCGTTTTTCAATATTTCAATATAAAGATAGATCATAAGATTTACCGAATTTCACCTAGATTAGCATGGCGGGTGTCGTAGATAAAGGAGACTACTCTTATCCTTTCGGGACATCCGGTCTCAATATCTTTGCACGTTATAAAAGAGTCTCAATAGAAAACCCCTCTATGTTAAGATTTTTCCCATTTATTATCGAGTGGGTGTAGATATAAACACAAAGGTGTAACGTAGCTTGAAAAGAGTTACATGTAGTATGAAATTTTTTTCATTACAATTGATTATTGAGTTAAATGTCAGTTTGTTTACTACGGTATACTTTATTGATGTTTATTTTACATATTGTTTTCACTCTAAATGTAACATCATATGTACATTTCTTTATAATGATTCATAGGGTTTATTTTCTTACAGATTCGGGACGCTTAATCCAATCAATGTGATGGAGTCATTATTTTCAAAAAGTAGCAGCTGGTTTTTGCCGACAGGAGACTTGCATAATCATTTTAAACGATATCGGGGACGATTTGCTGGTTATCCGAAACAGGTAAGTAAAATATATAGAGCCACGATTTATTCGCAATGAGTTCCGTTTCTAACGGAAACAACATTCTATATCTAGATGATTGTATAAAGGGACTTGTTTATCATTAGGAAACTTTACTATCCGTCGTAAACATTCTTGCACTTTTCTTACTTTATATATAAAACTTACATCCGATCAACACAAAAATGCAAAAAAAAAAACAAAAAACAAAAAAACAAAAAAAAACAAAAATTAAAAAAACGTTCGTTAATAAATGATCGGCGCATGAACATAACACAAAATAAATAATTCACAGAAAATAGTCAACTCTGACGACAGGTTCAGCTTGCCAGATGTATACTAAATGAGATTTGAAACATCTGGTTAGCTTACTTCTTACTCTTCTTAAACATTTGGTAACAGGACATTGACCAATATCGAAATAATACGCCTTAACTCCAAACGATTTAGACTAAATGCTACTTTGAAAGTTTTTTCATTAGTAAGTTCTCGTAAGTAGTTCTGGTAAGTTATTGTAAGTGGAATAAATTGTTTCAGATGGTTTTGTACCTAAGTTATCCGATTGACCAGTTTTACGTTAAGTGAAACGGGCATGTACCTATACTGTTTGATAGCATGAATCAGAAAATAAATAGCACTTTGTTCCTCGAATCTTACGGTCTTCAGTTAAAAACAAAATTTATGTTCTAAACGCCGACACAAAGAAATCAATGGGTTTTGGATGTGCTATCGAATAATAATGTTTAATGTTTAAATTATACTACACTGCAATAGTAAGAAATTAAAAATATAAATGTTGTTTTGATTCAAAGATTAAATAAACCTTGATATGATTTATACCTGACTATGTTGTATTGATTTGTACAATACTTAAAACTGGTCAGGCATTGTAATCGCTCATTTTGTATTGATCCAAAGAAAAACTAATCACTTCAATCCAAACACAACTGGTGCAGTAAGTTCGGGAGAAGCTAAGACGCAAGGATGCTTACATTTGTGTGTGTTCCAGTGAACCACATGAACCAGTTACCATCTCCCACTCCACCAGATGTAAACAGAGGCGAAGAGTATGTTGTTGTTACGCCCAAAACATTAACCTTAATCCAATTCAATATGACAACGCACTACATCAAACCTTGATCCAATTAACGCTCCACTAGGTTTCAACGCAACCAAAGCTTTACTTGATCGGTATTGATAATGGCACAGAAAGGCTAACATTATTTCTATGTCTGTACCTTTTTTGCAGTTACAAATATACTATGATTGTTACATGGAACAATTTGCACTATAATTAAATATGATACGCTAAATATGTTTTTATTTTGGATGAATGGCATGGAATTTGTACTTATTAGCATTAACATACAATCAAACTTAAATAGCCGTTTCAAAAACAACGGGTTAATATAAATTAACGATGTAATTAATATGGGATGAAAGACATGTACATACAAAGTCCTCAATCCAAGAGTGAAATATGTAAGTGCTTTTCCATGGTTTCTCGTTGAGTATCAATTTTTTTCACGAATATGGCAATATATGGTATTCGATGGGAAAACAATTAAACAGTGTTTAAAATTTTTAAAAATGTAACATAGAGACATTTTCATGGCTTTCCCGTCATTACCGTTTATTTCTCCATTAAAATATTGCTGTATCAGAAAAAGGGAATTAGAAGCGTAATATGAGATGCTAGGTTCATATGACGTCACGCTTGAAAACGAGGCAGAGCCCCATATTAAATGGGTTACTCATCGCAACTTATTCGGATGTAGAAACGAAAATCATATAATTGTGTACTTATGCAAATATCACAATGTGTGTTGCAAAGGTGTATCAAAACAGCCGCTTATTCTGCAGTTGCCTCATGTGTTTTGAAATTGAAACTGAAAAATGTGAAAATATTCAGTGAAGATATACTTTTTTTTATCGAATGGATAATTTCATCATTAAGTTATAAAATGAACTTTTATTTCAGGAGGCAAGGTAGACTCGTAATAGGACGCCAAGCTCGTAACTCAAGGGTTAATTGCGTGTTCGAGTCACGGCACGGCACCGTGTTGTATTCTTGAACAGGGTTCTGTACTCCGCTTGCTCCAGTCAACTCAGCTGTAAATGAGTATGTGGTTAGGCATTGTCGGAATTGTAGAATGTTAGATGTCACCACCGAAATGGCACCACCGGCTGAATGCTCCTTAGAGAGTTGAGAATTACA
>JAULCA010438252.1:0-10874 GCA_032360845.1 Crassadoma gigantea | reverse complement strand
AATATCCCATCTTGGGCACTGTGAGCTACAGCAATATCCCATCTTGGGCACTGTGAGCTACAGCAATATCCCATCTTGGGCACTGTGAGCTACAGCAATATCCCATCTTTGGCACTGTGAGCTACAGCAATATCCCATCTTGGGCACCGTGAGCTACAGCAATATCCCATCTTGGGCACTGTTAGCTACAGCAATATCCCATCTTGGGCACTGTGAGCTACAGCAATATCCCATCTTGAGCACTGTGAGCTACAGCAATATCCCATCTTAGGCACTGTGAGCTACAGCAATATCCCATCTTAGGCACTGTGAGCTACAGCAATATCCCATTTTAGGCACTGTGAGCTACAGCAATATCCCATTTTAGGCAGTCTTCTTTACCTCTATCAGGACTTTTCTAGGGACATCTAAGGCTAGACATTGTACTTTACCATATTTACCAATATAACATCAGTTTGTACCTGATATTAAATCAATGTCAACACATGATAGTCCTGATTACAAATATCTTATTCTGAGTTTCCAATTTGGCTTACTTAATGCGTGCATAAATATTCGGGGCACTTGAAATACGTCAATTTTTTCCCTATCCATTTATATAGCCTTAAGGTTAGTGAAAAGGAAGTTATACATGTAGAAGTTAACTGACACTAGAACCATTTAAATACATTGCAATAAATCAGGGTTAAAGTTTTATGCATGAATATTGCACATAGTACACAGTACAATGCCTGGAAAATAGTAAAAAAGTACATAGTTTTACTGTTAAATAGTACTATTTTAGCAGGAGACTGTAGTAACATAGTTTCCTTTTTTTTTCGTTCTTTCTATCCTTTTATTTTCCTGTATTTTAATACTATCTTGGTACCTTGATGTTTAATTTCTGGATTTCATAGGATTCCGAAGTGCTGTATTGACAACCACAATTAAAGTTCATATATATATACACACAGATATGTACTATTTGTTTTGTGAGATCTGATGTATAGATGACTGAGGTCTTAACAGCTGTTGAGATCTAGTCAACATACAAATAACATAAAAACACCAACCTTTATCAAATATAAACATTACTTTATTACTCTATTAAATACACTTTATGAAAAAAAAATACTCACAAATGACGTTTTATATCTTTTATAAACCGGTACTAAAGCAGCTATAAATTTTCTTGTATATATAAAATGTAATTACCGTACTAATAAATCTATCACAAATACAAGGGCCCATGGGCATTGAGTCACTCACCTAGGTATTTCAGGAGGAAAGGTTGAAATCAGCTAGTAGTTTAGGAAGGCAGTCACCAGGAATATCAGCCACCTTTCTGTAGAATGTTTGATTCTAGTGGGCTAAGGATGCTACCACTGCTATTAAGTCTATTTACTTAAAAGTTTTGCCCAGTAGTTTGGGAAGAGACATTACTTGTAGCAAGTTTTCAAATGTGAGCCCTTTTAATCCTGACCCACAGCCACCAAAAGGGTCTTCATTTGTTTCATTGTGAATTCTTATGGACCAAATTTTTGATAATATCTGTCCAGCAGTTTAGAAGGGTATGATGAATAAAGCAAAAAAAACCCCACCCTTTTTAACCCCACCTTAAAGTCCCAGATGGATCAACCCCTTAACAATGTGTTTGTTTATTATGACCTCTTGATTCTAGCACAAAACGTTTTGCTGAATTTAATTCAGTAGTTTGGGAGATATCTTTTAATAAAAAAAAACCCTGACAGAAGAAAAAACGACAGATGAAGCACCATCACATAAGGTCAACCTAATACTTGGCACCAAAGAGTGATTTTTACACATAAAACAAACGTTTGAGCAAATTGTTTGTAAGACACTGTCCTGCATCCTCCATGGTGTAGTTTCTGATACACATAATCTACTCTCATAATCCAATTAATAAAACAATTTATGGTCTTTCCTTAAATAATTCAGATCATAATAATAAAAAAAAATCAATATTTATGAAACATTTTCTTAAAATACTATCTGCACTTTAGATCAAATGTGCATTCCCTTTCGTGTTAGCCCTAAACTAATATTATACTGGTATCCCCTTAGATCTGGTACCCTGCCTTCAGTGGTCCCCCTAACATATACTGGTATCCCCTTAGATCTTGTACCCTGCCTTCAGTGGTCCCCCTAACATATACTAGTATCCCCTTAGATCTGGTAACCTGCCTTCAGTGGTCCCCCTAACATATACTGGTACCCCCTTAGATCTGGTATCCTGCCTTCAGTGGTCCCCCTAACATATACTGGTATCCCCTTAGATCAGGTACCCTGCCTTTAGTGGTCCCCCTAACATATACTGGTATCCCCTTAGATCTGGTATATATACCCTGCCTTCAGTGGTCCCCCTAACATATACTGGTATCCCCTTAGATCTGGTACCCTGCCTTCAGTGGTCCCCCTTACATATACAGATTTCCCCTTTGATCTTGTACCCCCTTATATAAAGTCTCAGGTATCTCCTTTAGTAGTACCATCTAACGTAATATAAAGGTATCCCCTTTGGTCAGGTGTCTGTAACGCATATATGTGTCCTCTGCAGTGCCCCTAATATAAACAGGTAATCCATTTGGTGGTGCCCCTTAACATATAATTACAATGCTTTCCGAGGTGATTATGATATATACAGATACCCCTTTGATGGTGTCCCCAACATATAATTACACAGCTTTCCATGGTGATTACAATTGCTTAAAATCATGATCAATAATCGGTTTGTGAACCGATTGATGAGCGATTGTATAATCAGTTTATAATTTTACGGGACTGAATACCCCGTACCCAAACAAGCTTACAGTTAGTGTTACATGCAACACTCATCCCCTGCTGTCAATTAAATTTTCAAAGCAAAATAAACCTTGATAGCAATGAGGCCCTAAAAATGGTGATAAATGTCTATTCTAGTAAGTGACCTTCACAGTTGACCTTTTGACCCCTAACTCAATCCCACCCTATATATTTTCTAATAATATTAGATTGCATCAAGTTTCAATACAATCGGTCAACCCTATCACAAGTTATCATCTGGAAGCCAAAATATGACGATAAAAGTCTATTTTTAGCAACAGTGACCTTTGTAGTTGACCTTTTGACCCCAAACATGATCCCACTCTATACTACCTCATAAGCTAAAATTTTATGATGTTTCAACCAAATCTCTCAATCCTTTCTGAAGTTTTACGAAGTTTCAACAAAATCCATCAATCCTTTCTGAAGTTATCATCTTGAAACCAAAATTTGATGAAAAAATATATATTTTTAGCAACAGTGACCTTCGTAGTTGACCTTTTGACCCCA
This sequence comes from Crassadoma gigantea, assembly GCA_032360845.1. Classification (NCBI taxonomy): domain Eukaryota; kingdom Metazoa; phylum Mollusca; class Bivalvia; order Pectinida; family Pectinidae; genus Crassadoma; species Crassadoma gigantea. The sequence goes on along the minus strand of JAULCA010438252.1, from coordinate 7,562 downwards.
AACTTAATCCCAGTCTGTATTACCTCATAAGTTAACATTGTGTGAAGTTTCAACCAAATCCATCAATCCTTTCTGAAGTTATCATCTGGAAACCAAAATTTGACAAAAAAGCCTATTTTAGCAACAGTGTCCTTCGTAGTTGACCTTTCGACCCCAAACTCCATCTCACTGTGTATTACCTCATAAGATAACATTAAATGAAGTTTCATTCAAATCCATCCATTTTTTTCAATTTATCGTCTGGAAACCATGATCCGCACAGACGGACGGACGGACGGAGACAAACGCTATAGTCCCTTCCGGTTTCACCGGCAGGGGACTAATAAAGGGAGAGCACTGCTATAGTATTACGTCAATAGACAGGGTTGTAAGCTATACATTATAACTCATGGATGGATATCGAGAAACTTTTATCAATCATATTGTACAAATCGTAAAAATAAATGACTTTCACAGCATACTTTACATGGAAGACATAAACACTTTGATTTCAATAATGAAGTGATTATATTGGTTATGGAATTTGTAACAATAATCATAATCTAAAAATGGCTAACTACATAACTTTTTGATAATAATCGACCATCAGACAAACACTAATTATATAGAGATAGCCCTTGTGTGGTGCCCTAAGGACAGGAACAAGGATACATGTGTATTTACGGCAATGGTGCTTAAAACTTTTTTTTATAATTTATCATATAATTATGTATTAAAATACATGTATATCATATATTTATATGAAAAGGGTGAAGTGCTTGGTATATGATATACTGTACTAATGTGCAAAATTATTATATAAGTGAATATAAACAATACTGGAAAACATCATCACATCAAAATTATCAATAACAAATCTTTATTGTTGTACAGAAAAAAAGCAAACAATAATATCAGTGATATCACAGAGTTGACATTAATCTTGAACAAACTTGATCATGTCAATCAATGTCTTTTGTTATCATTTCAACACAGCTATATACCAATCTATATATGTATTTGTTCACATAATGTTTTACAAATAATACAAAAACATTGATATCTACAGATAATAAAGACACAAAATAGCATTATCATAGATATGTCGGATGAATTAAAATCAAGTTTTGAAATATTCCAGTTGTCATTTTATTAACATATTCCATTAAAACACAATAGTATAGATCCACAAACTCTGTGTAGACAGATAACAGCTGATGTAACACAGTACACAGCACCATTCCTGTGCTAACAACACAAACTCTGTGTAGACAGAGAACAGCTGACGTAACACAATACTCAGCACCATTCCTGTGCTAACCACACAAACTCTGTGTAGACAGAGAACAGCTGACATAACACAATACTTAGCACTGTTCCTGTGCTAAACCACACAAACTCTGTAGACAGAGAACAGCTGACGTAACACAGTACTCAGCACCATTCCTGTGCTAACCACACAAACTCAGTGTAGACAGAGAACAGCTGACATAATACAGTACTTAGCACTGTTCCTGTGCTAAACCACACAAACTCTGTGTAGACAGAACAACTGACATAACACAGTACTCAGCACCATTCTGGTGCTAAATCACACAAACTCAGTGTAGACAGAGAACAGCTGACATAAAACAGTACTCAGCACCATTCTGGTGCTAAATCACACAAACTCAGTGTAGACAGAGAACAGCTGACATAAAACAGTACTCAGCACCATTCGTGTGCTAAACAACACAAACTCTGTGTAGACAAGAGAACAGCTGATGTAACACAGTACTCAGCACTGTTCATGTGCTAAACCACACAAAGTGCACAGAGAGAACAGCTGTTTTTTAAGAAGACATTTACATACATTTCACATAAGAGACTGCAATTTTTTACCTTTGCATCACAGAAAACACAACACAAAAACACTGATGAATTCCTACAGTAGGAATATAAATAAGCAAGGTCCTGATTATGCACAACAGAGGTAATCGTTGTGCTTCCTCACCAGTTTCCCTGTAGCTCCAATCTACTGAATACAGAATTACACAACAAAATCTATGTTTCTCAAATCACATCACAAAAAAACCTGACTTACTTGCAATATTACGAGATGTCAAGCATGTCTGGTACACAGACCAACCACAAACCCTATACTACCCAGCAGTCAACACCATACTCCAAAAGCCTTTCAGCACATTATCAACACTTATCAATACATTATCAGCACATAAGCAATGTAGCATTATTTCTATTAATCAGCAAACAAATTTCCATTTCATTTGGCACCAAGAATAAAACAACTTAGTAACCAAAAGTTATTCAAACCGATTCATAGACCGGCTTGACTAGTCGCTTGTTAGGCTGAACCATGTCAGTTATCTGTATTATCAAGTTCAGTTTTATAGTTACAATAATTAGAGTGCAGGAAATCACTTATCTCAAACAACAGTATCTTTTTTAGACAGAAACATGACTGCGAGCCAAAAACTGGCAATGATTTACATGTAATTAGATTAGTCAAAGGGCAAGTGTTGACTAAGGGGACATAACCCAACATCAAGCGAAGCAAACTTAGCCTAGATAGAGTAGTGTATTAGTATTAAAATGAGCCATTTGTGATCTGATTACTTTGTGGAATAGATTTATATGATAACAAGCCTGTGCTGTGATGTGGAGGACTAAATCAATATTAATCACCCAGTACACCATCACATATACTCTTAGGTAGAAAACATATATTTGTAACAGGAAATAGAAAAGTGTGCTTCCACCAGGGATCGAACCCTTGATCTCCAGGTTCATAGTCAGACGCTCGACCACTGAGCTAAAGAGAAACTCCCTCTAGCTTGAAGCTAGAAGGTGACCTTAAACCTATGTACAATTAAAACTGCCACACTACTCCCCCCTTTTTAATTGTGTTTGCCCTCGAACACCACAACCCAGGTTCTAACTCCCTGTCACTACAGGGAGGGCCACAGACACCATTTATAATAGGAAAGAGAAGAGTGTGCATGACTACCTTTGTGTGACCAATATCTCCCGCCTGACTTTGAAAAATATCCTGACATTCCTCAACTAGGTCTCTCACACCTGGGTCAAGGAAGTGGGGCACTTGGGTCGTATATAGTGGATTTCGTAAGCCGGTCGTCAGCCCTAACACACAGTTCCTGTGTCAAAACTTTAGCCGGGTCTGCCGAAATACCCACGAACCCTGCAATATATACGACCCAAGTACCCTACCCTCTTGACCCTGGTACCACCCACTGACCCTGGTCAGACAATAATTTCCAGGGAGTTCCCCGTGTTTCCCAGCAAGCCTCACGCGATTGTACCAAATTACAGGTAGGGAAAACTCCTTTCGTCACAAATGCCACCAGGGGGTGCTAAATATAAACAAATACGGCAGCAATGCTGACTACACACGTGAGTACGACAGACGAATAAATCATTCCTGCTACACATTTGAAAACTTCAGGCTACAACTGACAATCAAAGTGCCAGTATGGTTGAAATTTGACCAAAAGGTTGATTAATTGTTCCAAATATAGAAATTTTATGAAGAATTTTATAGTTTTCATCTCTCTTCTGGAAATATATACATGTGACCTAATATTGATCATTTTAGATTTGATATCTGTCCTAGAATTTTTTAAAGGCGAGTGAAAAATCAATACAGGATAGTCCAGCATAGACGGTATGTAGAACAGATAGATTGTATATATCTACATGGTGTGGCACATCTTTCTCTCTAAAACCAGCTCATTGGTTCTAGTGGAGTTTACATACAGCATTACTAGTAAAACATATTCAAGAAATTTGGTACTCAATGGAAAAACTGACTCACTATTTTTTTTAACATTTCCGCTACAGAGCCATGATAGAAGAACAGGCATATACTTTATAGATGATTCAAAGATTTGTATTTCTTAGATTTTAAGTGTATAGAACTTGAAACTGATTTTGAATATCACTAGTCAATTGTGGTAGTAGTTTTCCAAGATTTTGTCTAGTCAACTAGTGGATTTTAGATTCACTAGTCCAGCTGGATATTTCACTAGTCTCAATCTATTGGGCTACTCTTAGCCCTGGTGTGCCCCACAGTAATGCCTTCCACACATCAGAGAGTGAATACTTTACCTCATTTCTTGCTATGAGGGTATATAACACAAGGAAATCACAAGTCAAGGGGTGATATTCTTGATTACTTAAGGATATCAAAGAAATCCTACCCTAGGAGGTGACAGTGAAATCCTACCATAGAGGGTAACAGAGAAATCCTACCCTAGAGGGTAATAGAGAAATCATACCCTAGAGGGTAACAGAGAACTCCTACCCTAGGGGGTAACAGAGAACTCCTACCCTAGGGGGTAACAGAGAAATCCTACCCTAGAGGGTAACAGAGAAATCCTACCCTAGAGGGTAACAAATAAATCCTATCATAGAGGGTAATAGAGAAATCCTACCATAGAGGGTAACAGAGAAATCCTACCCTAGAGGGTAACAGAGAAATCCTACCCAAGAGGGAAAATGTGACAAAGAAAGTCTATCCTAGATGGAAATCGAGAAATCATACCCTTAAGGGTGTCAGAGAAATTGTACCCTAGGGGGTCACAGAGAAATAATACCCTAGGGGATGTCATGATAATAATACCCTTAGGTGTGACAGAGAAACCATACCCTATGGGGTGACAGAAAAATCTTGAGCAGTTAAGAAGAAGGGAGAGAATCCCACAAATTGTGGGAGAATGACCTGAATACATGTATCATGGAGATCTGTATGTTACAGAGAGTATTTTAAACATCACTAACATACAGAGATCATGATTTTAGATACTATTTGTAAACACAGTTTTCACTTTGAAACAGCAATTGGACAAGGAAACCACAATCAGTCACATTCAACTTGCCATGTGTGATGCAAGGTTATTGATTAAAATACTGTTTGCAGCACTGAGCTGCCAGAAACTAGGAGAGCTTACCAATACGATATGATATGCGTACGAATAAGAAACACTTCAAGTCATTATCACTTGTACGTGACAGAGATGAAAAAAAAATTCTGCCTGCAAACATATCCTGTTAGACATCATTATCTAGCTGCAATGGGACAGTTTTGTTGCCTTACTGATTGAGGTGGTGGCTATGTAACCTTTATAATAGCTAAATACCTGTTAAGTCTAGTGCATAATAATAGATATACTTCATGCAAGTGAAAGAGTAAGCTGTGTTAGGCATAAGTATATATTGGTAGTAGATGTTAATTTATATTGTGCAGGTAGCTGTATACAGTTAGACATGCATCCCAGGTTACCATTAATAGTCCAAACCTACATAAACAATGTCAACCTAGTGAGACAAATATATTAGAACAGGAAACCCAGACATTAACACAACAGAAACCCCACACATACAAATAATACACATTAGATCCATAGAGTATATATTGGAGATCAGTTATTGGCTTGTTTATTGAGATCCATGTCATCCCGAGCGGCATGCTGTACGGTATCCTCTGGTGTGACCTACAGGACAGGGGGATTATAGAGAAATGTTAGTCCACCGCCTATACAATCTTCACCATCGAAAAGCAAGTTAGGCCTTGTTTTACATAAAATATTTTCTATTTTTTACTTTTTTAATTTGAAAAGGTTGATGAAAAATTTACTATAAGCTGGAATTCAGGTATTGATCAATAGACTACATCGACAAACAAGATAAACTACATCAATTGACCAATGAACTACACTTAACTTAATCAATGCACACTATTGCTGAACTACACCAATGAACTACACTTCACTTAATCAATGCACACTATTACTGAACTACACCAATGAAATACACTTAACTTAATCAATGCACACTATTGCTGAACTACACCAATGAACTAGAACTATAAACTACATTAATAAACTACACTAGTGATATTGTTAGCCCTTTCCTACCCAATAAAGCATATTACGACCATAACCAGAAAAAGATGTTGAAATAACGTATTAAGTTAGTGATCAAAAGAAGAGAGTGTCAAAGAATATGAGTTAATACAAAAATATTTATTGTTACAATTTTGGCCAGTGATGAAGCAAGCCTTTATTAATATATGGCCTTGCAATTGTTTTAAGATATACCATTATATTATTTAAATTCCCCTTTCGTATCAATACAGAAAATATAACAGGAAAAACTGCATTGTACTTTATGTTTATATGTGGAAAAATAAGCCCCATTTATTTAGGAACACCCAATATTCAAAACAACAAGTAGTTGATGAAAGGTCATTTTGATTGTTATGACCTATTTGATATATAAACAGACATGCATTTTTATATCATGTTAAGATAATTGAAAATTACCATGCGAGACATGCAACATGAATTAAGAATAAAAGCAACAAATCATGCAGTGCTTTAACGATTGAAATGTAAAAATACAAGTGAAGGGAGCTAACTCCAACATTATAATTGATCAAACAATGAAATGTTACAATTGATATTGTTGGTTCATTTCTTTTTAATTCTTATATAGTACATCATTTGTATCTTGATAATACAAAGCAGAAATGAATGTTTTGAAAATGTAAATAATGAAAGAAAAGATAATAGAAAATGAGACTTACCTCTTCTAGAACATCTTTACTGTCACCGAGATTAGCATCAAGACTTTGAGATTTGCGCAGTCGAACACTTCTAGAAAGGTGAGTACAAAGGGACACTATCCTTACTGATTGCTATAAGAAAAAGAGACAAAAAATCAAATACTACTCACAACACCTATTCCTGACAATCAATAACAAAACATGAATAAGTAGATAACTATTTATTGTAAAAAGTTACAGTCATGATAAATAAGAATAAAACAAAAAAATCTTCAAATTCTGACTGCTTTGTTTAAATATACATCATTGACAAAAAATACAGTTCCTTAATTTGATAATTGCAAAATTTTTGAATACATTATCATCATCATAATCATAATGGCTACCTTCCCTCAGACCTAAACACTGTAAAAAAGAAAAAAAATGTCTGTAAGACATGAATGTCCTACAGCTATGTACAAGTTGTATCAACTTTTGAAAATAACTGACAATCTGAAATACTAACTATTTCAATGTATTGTCATACTGAACAGAGTCAGCTGATAAGTCATCATATGGAGTTTATTTAAAATTTATTTCAAACACTATGCTCCCCTTCCTTCAAATAAATGGCTGGGACATAATAAAATTGTCACAACTCCAAACATTACTGTAATTCTTTGTTACCTTTCTCAGTCATCCTCAAAACTACCTACCTCAAACCTCTACAACACTGTAATACATTTACTATTCATTATCACTTTTCCTCAGATTCTAACACTGTAACACTTTGTTACTGTCCTCAATACCAAAACAATTTGTTACCTTTCTCAGACCTCCACACAAAATACCCTTTTGTAACCATCCTGTTACAGTTTGCAACCTTCCGCAGACATCTTCAATGTTGAAAACTTTTGTTATCTTCCTCACACTTTCAAAATCCCATAACAATTTCTTACCTTCCTCAGACTTCTGTACAAACTAACATTTTGTTAGCATCCACAATAATGTAACATTTTGT
>JAULCA010438241.1:0-10875 GCA_032360845.1 Crassadoma gigantea | reverse complement strand
AGACAGGTGTTGTTGTTTCACATTTTATTGCCTTATTAGCTATATTCAATCTTAAATTACCAAAACAGATTTTTTTATATACTTCCTGTTGAATTAACAGGTTGGTCACATTTGATCTCATGGTAAGTTATCAATTCCAAGATCTTCGTAACCTTAAGGGACTACACATGTCTGATTAATTATCTGGTAAAGGTGATACATCCAGTATTATTAGTGAAGCACACATTTGCTGTGTTTGTACCAGAGGTCATTATTCTCGCAATGCCTCCAATAGGAGTCGAACCCAGGACCTCTACACTCTACCAAATTAACTAAAGAAAAATTCTCCCTAGCCAAGTCGGTAGATAGCGACTAGTATTTACTAGGGCGACATGTAAAATAAACTTGTGTTATCTACACCTAGATAAATCAGCTACCTCTTGAAGCTAGATCTTCTGCAGTAAACTTTCCAAGACCAGAACCTGCTCCTGTCACTATGGCAACTTTTCCATCAAGTTTAGCTTCACTAAGACATCTGGCCCCTCTCATGTACTGTCTGAAAATAAAGAAATATATATCCAAAAATACATATATATGTTCATGGTCCAGGAGAAGAATATGCTACCCAGCTAATGATATTCAACAAGAGTATCGCGGGGCGGAACAATATACTCCCGTCAAATGCCATACAGTGTTATACTTTTTGCAAAAATTGTCGAATCAAAATTCTTTTCAGGGAGACACAAGTTCATATCATGATTACAATGTATACCATTTTTTAAAGAAATCTGTTGAAAAATGTAAGGAGAGATTGCCTGACAAAAATCAAATACTGAAATAAATAAATGGCAATAACTTTTGCAAAAATTAATTATTGAATCAAATTTCTTTTCAGGGAGACACAAGTTTATATCATGATTATAATGTGTACCAAGTTTCAAAGAGATCGGTCGAAAAATGTAGGAGGAGATTGCCGTACAAACAAAAGTTTACGCCGGACAGACAGACAACCCCATACCATAATACTCCTGTCAAATTTGACTGGCGTATAAAAAGCACTCACCATTTTAACTTGTTAAGTATAAACATTATACTGTATAAGAGGGAAGCTCCGATATTTCATGGGAGATAAAGGAGAAAGGTCTAAAAGCTATTCATAATGACCTCTGTTTAACAAAACAGTGTAAAATATGAGATTTATTCTCAGAAATCAATCAATTCATCATAGGTGACAACCTGTAAAACTTCCAATGAGACAGATTTCCTCATTCCACATTACTAACGAGGGAGAAAGTGCATGAAATGGGACTGAAACTGCTTTGCTTGTATTTCCCTTTGCATGTACTAAAATAACTCAAAAATCACTCATTTCAATCAGACACATTTGTTCTGATTATTACACACTTACTGCAGTAACTAGGAGATTATTTGACCACAGGATGTAGATGTTAAATTTGTGTGAGTTTAGACTTAAATGGCGGAGTTCCGGGGGAGATTAGTAAATTTTGGTCAAAATTAGGGAGTCTCCCTCCTAATAAAGGAGGTTTGACAGCTACAGTATGAATTATTTGAGCAAAAAGCAAGATGCATGGAGTTCTCTTGATTTCAAATGTCAGTATGGTCGGAATTATCCACAAAATAATCAAACTTGTTGATACTCAACTCAGTTTGTTTTTTTCTACTGCACAACCATACAAGAGGTTTACCTATTTAACTTTCAGACATATTTACATGTAAAACTGTATTAACTATAAAAACTGCAATAAATGTAAACTTTAAAATACTGTACTAAGTGGGGAAATTTTCTGTATATTTTTTAACCTTAACAGAATCATCACAGGTACTCGCCTCATCTATCACTGCACAAATAATATAATGAATGCTAGTTGTTTTGGTAACAAGTCGTTTCAGGTCTTAATCAAGTCGTTTCGGGACAATACAATTTTCACTTATGAAAAAATATTTTGCTTCCATTTCCAAAAAAGTCATGTAAATACACAAGTATAGTTTTAGTCTATGACCTGTATCACGACCTACCCGTGCTTGGTATCATTATAGTGTTAACAGATTGCTAGTGCTTGATGCCCTTAGTCAACATTTACCTGATTGACAGTGTGTTACTAATCTCATTATTAAATACAAATCTAGAAGAACTTATGATATTCAGCATCAATATCTTTTATTACTGAAAGGTTAATTCCTTTTTTTATATTGTTATAATGTTTTCAATTCACTTTACTATCCGTTGTTATTGACATTAAGAGACAAATGTGTTAACATTGATTCTAACAATATTTTAGGCATATTATTTTTGCTATATTGAAATTAAATTTCATGAAAGTAAAAATGTGAAACACGTAGAATGTTTTTTAGACATGTGAATCAATTCACCAAATCTAGCAATATAGTTTGATTGATGTGTGTATTTGTCTGTGTGAATAAGTTGTAATAATTTTTTTCCAATCGATTGTCTAAATTTAGTTGACATTAATATATGTTTAAATAAAAAAAACAATGGTATCTACAGAATATTAAAAAAAATGAAAAATTCCAAAACGACTTTTGACATGTCCCGAAACGACTCAAAAAAAGTCTCAAAACAACTTTTGTCTCATTACCGAAATGACTTGTTACCGACACGACTCGACACCTAATATACATGTTATACCAAATGAATAGCACTCCACCCAGACATTGTGCTATGGTCTCGCAGCCCAAAGTAGGAGGTGATTGTGGGGCTTAATTTGCCATGGGAAGATAGGATACAGGAAGCAAATGAACGAAAGCGACAGAAGTACCAGCAATTGGTGGACGAATGTCAACAGCGGGGTTGGAGAACTTGGTGTCTGCCTGTTGAGGTTGGTTGCAGGGGATTCCCTGGCATTCTGGTAAGCTTAACGACTACTAGGGGTCACAGGAGCAGACCAGAAGAAACAAATGGGGGCAGCGAGAAGGCAGACAGAGGTCACTTTTAATTGGTTATGGTGGAAGAGGAGAAAAGTTGAATGGTCATCAGACACGGCTAGGCGCCTGGTGGCGGTAAGTAAGAAGGCATCACTGCCTGAGTGATGCAGCAGGGTAACTGACGTGGGTGCAGTAACACTTGGCACACCAGGCTGTGACAACAACAGGCAGCAGCGAGAGCCGACCAGTCCGTAGTTGGGCCTGATCAACCCCAGATGGTGCACCTCTTAAGGACGTCGTGGAAAGCAATGAACAACTGAGGAAGGAGGATCCACCTGATGACGGGACTGGCTTTCCTGTGTATTCAAGGTATGGGTTTATTGATTGAGAAGGCAAGTACCTGTGGTATTACAGGATAAAGTATGATATACGGTGTGATTTTCATGGTAAATGCCGTGGTGTCACGTCATGGGGTGTGATTCCCTCAGGGAATTGACAATTGACAGGCGAGACTTGCCCTGTTCCCATTACTGACTCAGGGGAGTTAACTCTGATACTCCTAACTGGTTAGAGATAACTCGAGGAGGGGGGCACGTTTATAATACATAATATATGTAGTATATACAATGTTTGTTGGTATACAGTAAAGATATTTTAGTGAATGGCCCTGCCTGTCCATTCGGGGTCGGCTCTTAAAAAAAAACAATGAACCGCAACAAGAATATAGGCCTAGTGACACGTCCATGCCATGGACATGCGTTGATTTTCTCTTGCGATCATATTTACCTGAATGCGTAAAGGACACCAATCGTGACACCAATAATAATTGGCCACCACGACTCAAATATCCATTCGGGATCAGGCATATCGCCCATCCCTGGGATTGTCATCTTCTTCGCCATTATTTCGTGAATTTGCAGGTGCTCGCCGCTCCACTCGCCGGGTATAAGTATCAAAGTAACTCAATGACCCGGCAGTTGGTGATCGAATTCCGGATATTATATTCATTATGTATAACGGTAGCTGCTACTGTTATATTTATTTGATATTGAATAACTAATGGTAGCAATAAAGTATTATCGAAGCTAAATATAGCTTTATAAAAACTTCTAAAATTAATGTTTATCTAGAAACCGACGGGATTTGTTTGAAATTTAGTATCTGTAGTTCATTTCCTGTAAAAAATAAATAGAGGACACACACGTGAATATCAGCTGAATAATGTCAAGAGTGACACGATAAACGTCCCAGCAGGTACTCGTAATATGGTGTAGTTTATCCATGAGTTGTGTGATTATCAGAGCGGTACATTCAGTTGACAAAGTAATTTAATCATTGCATCGAATGGATTTTTCTTTACATGCATCCAGCATGAGCTTTGACACAGGGCCTTGTTGATATTCCTGTTGATACATTCTCTGGCTGGCCTTCCAGTGTAAGGCTAAAATAGTTGAATAATTCTTCAATATGTTGTACAATAGCTTATGTAAATTATAAATGATTGTATAAACATTACCCTACAACTTTTGTAAACAGGTTGGGGACAACGGCGCATATGGGTAATACTCCTGCATTAGGGTAACAGTTACAGTATCCATTTGAGTAACAATTTTATTACTGTAATGGGGAATAAAGTGAAATAAATGCACACCAAGTTCTTTTGAACATTATAAACAAAAGAAGTGTCAACATAATCAATTAAAAAGTACAATAAGGTACAATTGTGCATAAAAATATGTTTAATCAGTTGTCTAAATTAATTTTTTTTAAATAATGTTTTATGTTGCAGATTTTTTGTTTCTATCAGTAGATTGTGTACATGTATATGACAGTCATCCGTAATTTCAACAGTTTTCTGTCAATATGAGTACGAAATCGCAGTTGCTTCTTGTGTGCACAGAAATTGATAACACAAGGATACCAGAATTTGATTTATGTACTGTATTTTTATTTGAACTTCTAAGAATATCATGTGTAATATTATCGTAAACAGAAAAAGTTTGGGCTTAGTAGCAAAAATTTTCATTAATTTTGATTTGACAGCACAAAAATATTGCACTCAGACTGATTGACACATTTAAAAAGCATTGCTGTATGTATGTATATGATGTGGAACAAATAGTTTCAAGAGTCAATACACAAAACTGTTAGACATTTACAGTTTATATTAACCTTTTTAAAATGATTTACAATCATTTTAATGTTTGTTTACAAGTGTAATAGTTATTGTATTCTCTTTCCAGATCTTCCCTTGATGCCTACATGTAACCATGAGATTTAAATTACCAGCAGTTCCCAAGAGTGTTTTCAGACTCAGCTTGGTCGGGACCTTTTGTGGAGCAATAGTCCTTATCAAGTAATGTGAAAAATAGAAGACCACTAGATTACCTGCCTGTGTAGCAATTGTTGACATCAGCACATTAAAACCTTTTCATATTCCCACTGTTTTTCAGCAAAACATTCAACGTTATAATAGGTTTGACAATATATTCAGGGAACTGTATAAAGGAATTGATAGAAAATAGACAAAGGTAACATTGCTGGTAAACCATTTGGCAATGAAAGCAAGGGATGTTTTATCAAGGTTTTACTGTACACCCAATCAAACAAACTTTAATTTGGGATTTAGGGTCATTAACTACATTGTATGCTCAAGTGATGATACTTAAGGAGACTCTGCCCTTTCACAATTCACCTGCAGAATCCATTGAAAAATTTACATGATTTTAATGCATCATTGTCGAGATATTATGAAAATCTAAGCATTCCAACTTATCATGAATTCTTGAGGAAAAAAAAGCAAAAATATTTTTTGCACCAATTTGAAAGTTAATCACTGTCACTGTCCTTTATTGAAGCATGTAGGGGATCTTACTTCTGGAGGAAATGTAGTTCAGTACCGGTAAAAACTGTATGTTGTTGGTTGTTGACACCTATACATTTTCATATCAAATCAGTGAATCGAACCCAGTCCTTCACTCATTCATGGTGAAAGGTGCAGGGCATCCAGTTGACCCTTAATTTTTAGCAATTTAAGAAGTCAAATCACTATTTCTCAGAAATATGAAGGGTCAAAACAAATGTCAAATAGACATGACCCTCTAATCCCAAGAGTCAAATCTGATTTTGGGAAGTCAAAAACATACTCTCAAGGGTCTACTGGATGCCCTGAAGGTGAATAAACAATAACCAATGTACCATCAAACAAGCCATTTATCTTATGTTGTATACACTGTGTTAATATTAAATGAAATGAAAAAAGATGGATGCAAAACCTGGTGGATGGTGCAGTCTCTACCACACTCACCTTTCACCAAAAGAGCTTGGGTTTGATTCCCCACTTGAACATGAAAAGATATAGGTCTTCTGCCAGAACGTGTGAGTTTTTTGAGGTAGTTCATTTCCCCCCCCCACATTAAGACCCCATGCATGCTACCATCAGGGCAAACAAGAATGATTAATATAAAGTGATAAATCTTGTTTCATAAATTATTGTTGTAAAATAAATAAAGTTTATAAATAAAGGTACTTTGTCGAAGAATAAGAATTAAAATATAATGCAGTTATATTGAATATGCTTAATTGTTGATTCATTATTTCAGGGATTACACTAAAGGGAAGAAATACAAAGGAGAGGAGAGAATGGTGGGAAAAACAGTGATTGTGACAGGAGCCAATGGTGGTATCGGCAAGGAACTCAGCCTAGACATGGCTAGAAGAGGTCAGTTATTTAATAAAATGTGTAGAGTTTAGAAGGTCATGTCTTATTTGTATAACAGGAGAGGGAAAATGCACAGCTAGACCGGGGTTCGAACCCGGAACCTTCCGAACTCTTAAACAGACGCGCAACCAATTGAGCTATCTGGTCGCCGACGATCGACCCAGTCTAGTTCCGCTACATTCCTCCATCCTTTAACTAAGTCTTCGCCCCCGGAGACACAACTATCTACAACCCAGGTTCGGGTATCCCCTTGCCAAGCATACACCTAGTGCTTGAAACAAGGGTTGGTCATAGACACCACTGTAACAGGAGAGGAATAATGCACCGCCAGACCGGGGTTCAAACCCGGGACCTTCCGAACTCTAGATGGACGCTCAACCAATTGAGCTATCTGGTCGCCGATGATCGACCCAGTCTAGTTCCGCTACATTTGTAAATATCACTAAGGATCCCTGTACCACTATCAGAAATGGCGCATAGTGTTGGAAACTGTTATTTCGGCATGATTACTGCTTTGATAAATCATTTCTGAAAAGAAAGCCATACATTGTACCTTGTGGTACATTTATGAGAAACATTCACAATGAAATGAAATGTAATTAACAACATTGTTCTGAGTGTAAACATTTAGCGGGACTAGACCAGGATTCGAACCCTGGACTTCAGACTTTTATATTATGACTCTTACCAAGTTGACTTCCTGTTGGACAGAAGTGTCCTGGCCAAACTCTGCTACAGTAATAACCAAACGGATGTTAAGGGGAGGTAACTGTATAAATGTAAAAACCAAAGTTCAGTGGGACAGGGATCCAAGAACTGTGGTATTTCCTTTTTAGCATTGCTAAGTTGAGAATTGTTTTGCGATAATGAAGAGGCTAGCATTTTTATTTTAGACCTTTGGACCAAAATAGATTTCAGGATCTCAGAAGTTTTACTAATCTAAGTTTGACAGACAGTGTAGGTGGACAAATATTACAAATTTGATAATATCCATATTTTGTCTTTTACTTTATAGCTTATTTTCACAGGTTGAGGAAATATCTGCAAAATTTATTGAGGTGTGAGGTTATTAATTTCTAGTACCAGTATATGAAAGTAAACAAAACAAAAAATTCTTGCATTTAACAAAATTACTCGGTAATTTTTATTCACATGGCACAGTGACTGTTTTTCAATATATTTTTTTCAAACAACTTATAAACTAGAAAGCCTATGGTCATGATATTTGACAAAGGCAAGGCTTTCTGTAGTGAAGGGCTTTCAGGTTTAGTCTAATACCCTTATAATCCAATAAGCTATATTTACCTTCGTTTGTATATGATATTATACAAGTGAGATTTTTATTTCGCAAGCAAAATTTTTGTAGTTGATAAAATAGTTAGATTCAACCCCTGACAGTTAATTTTTATATTTTATCACTGTGATAACATAGCAATGCCTCAAAACAATTATGCCAAAGGCACTATACCTTCTCCATCAATGTTAGAGGTTTTACATGGCAAGAAACGTTTGACAGGCGCCATGTCGCAGTCGGCAAAATAATTTACGATAGAAAAAAGGCTAACCAGCGGCCTCTTATGTTTAAGGAGTAACACCATACCATATAATATTATACAGGTAATAAATTTATGCCTGAACATTATGACACGATAATTTACTGTTGACAGGTGCTCGTGTGATAATGGCATGCCGGGATATGGGAGCATGCGAAAGGGCTAAAGACAAAATTGTCACAGAAACTTACAATCCAAGTGTTTCTTGCAAGTACATGGATCTCAGTGCAATGCAGTCCATTCGTCGATTTGCAGAGGAAATGAAGAAAGGTACTGTATTTTGGTACGACTTGAAGCATCTCGATTCGGGAGGGCAATAAAGTGGTTATATTCAAATAAAAATCCTGTATAATTCAAAATAAGAAATAAATCTAAGTTCACCTGTCAGTAAAATACACTGAAAACTTGGTGAGATTATTTTACCCCAGACCAATCAAATAGCTGGCTGTGTGCATGACATATTTCAGAGATACTGAGAGCGCAAGTGAGCATAACACCAACAATGATACACAATAATTGAAAACAGAACAAATATCTGGACTTGCTCATGGGAAGACAACTCTTACTCCCAAGTCTTTAAGCCATGGAACTGCTGTATTGTAATATCCTATACATTTAGTAAGAGGTTATTAAAAGTTTGATATTTTAATGCTTAAATCATGTTTAATATTTTGTAGAAACTCGTATAGATGTACTGATCAACAATGCTGGTATAATGATGTGTAAACATGCATTGACAGCGGAGGGTATAGAGCTACACATGGGAGTCAATCACTTTGGTAAGTATAGAGCTAGTACACATGGGAGTCAATCACTATGGTTACTATAAAGCTACACATGGGAGTCAATCTTTTTGTTAACTATACTGAAAACGTTTTTGTCATATTTAAGCTGTCTGTATGACAGAATGCTTGGTTCAGGTCTAAATTAATAAAAATAAAATAATAATTAGGTATAAAAGATGAAGGATACAACCAGACAGTGTTTGTATTCCTTCACGTGAATCTGAATCAATGTGTAATTTTTTTTATGATAAAACAAAGATTATTATTGTTCACATGCCTGGTACTCATGATTTTGTTTCTGTTGCAGGAAGTTTCCTTCTAACACAACTTTTGCTGGACAAATTAAAAAAAAGTGCTCCCAGTCGAATTATTAATCTCACAAGTTTAAGTTATAAAACCTCAAATATCAATTTCGAAGACTTAAATTCAGATGGTGATTACAACAAAACTGAAGCATATAAAATGAGCAAGCTTGCCTTGGTTCTAAGTACGAAGGAACTAGCTGAAATACTTGAAGGTAAGACTGATACATGTAGGATTGGAAAGTGCTGTAATTAAACACAATTAATTTCAAATTCAGTGCTTCTCACATTTCATGCTCTGATTATTATCCAGTTTTGCTGGAGTTTCAATTGACCAGCTTCTGTGTTGTTTTCTTAAGTTGATCAGAAAAATGTTCTGTGTTCATAAACATAGTAGAATCTTGATATAAATGCCCCTGGTTTTACGTGCCACCTCCATCACTACCAAATTACTGAATACCGGGATATTTCGCTGCAGTTTAATTTTTTTCGCCTGATTTGTACTCCCTATCAAGAGTGTAAACAGCATAATAATCATGGAACCAGATGTTAAAGACAAAATTAACACTAGTTGAAAATTGATTTCATGGGTGAAGGGCAAAAGTTTGACCTACTGAAAGTTCCTCGTATTCTTAAGAATTCCTTTATGAAATTCCCTCAATTTATTGTCAAACCCCTTTCAAAAAATTTTGTGGGAAAATGATGGCAGTATAATAAGGTTTTACTGTGTGTGTATCAACCTCTTCAAATAATTGTATTATGAGCAGATTGGTAGAGTGGTTAACACTCCGGCCTTCCATGCAGCCAGCCGGTGTTCGATATAAGAAGTCGGCGTAAGCATGGATATTCAGAGAAAGTGTTTTTCTCCTGCCAACACAACTCCAACAACCCATGTGGAGTATCAATAGTAATCAGTAGGTTGATTCACCCAACTCAAAGACATTTTGTTTCCAATAGTAAAGAGTTTATTAATGCTCCTTCTTTTGGGTAACTTAACCTTGGGTTATATGAGGCCGTATGAGAGCATTTTGATGGTTGGTTAAGTTACCCAAAAGAAGGAACATTAATTAACTCTTTATTATTGGAACCAAAATGTCTTTGAGTGTGGTGAATCAACCTACTGCAGAGGTACTCTATTTGATAACATTACACAGACCTAAGGCTGTAGAAGAGAAATCAACAGACAATGTTAATTACATGAACTTGTTGTTACTATTTTACAAAGTGTTCCACAGACTCCAAATTAAAATCTACAGAGGTATACACCATACTCGGCAGTGCATTCACGACGATGTCATCCCTATATGAGTTCTATTGAAATTTTGACCCCCTTACCGTACCAGAATTTACAACTACACTACTAAAAGATAGAAAAGATCATGATGCTATTCCCTGTGAACCACATACACAGATTATCTTCTATTCAACACCTTCAAGAGCCCTCCCAGTATGACAGGGATCCATGTCATAAGGGAAATGGTTACCATATGGCCACTCTAAGAGAGGACTTTTCCTTCAACTAGGCCTTACTTTATAATGATTATTTATCTATTATTATATAATATAATTATAAGATCAGTATATCTACCAGCTGGATGAAACTCTGCACTACAAACTACCAATGGACAATT
>JAULCA010438219.1:0-10876 GCA_032360845.1 Crassadoma gigantea | reverse complement strand
TATAAAGTTTCAGGGTCATTGCATCATGTACAAAGGTCAATAACTCTTACAGAGAATTCAAACTCTGTAGAGACTGGCTTCTTATTTGGGTCCGATTGAATCACAGATCTGCCCTTATCCACACACAAGTTTATTAGATGACCTGAGTCAGTCTACAATACACAGGGTCAATGTACATCATATCGTTAGGTGTTTCTGGGTCCAAAGAACAAATCTGTCAATGCTGACTGTTAACAAATAACTTTAACCTAAGTTAATCAAAGAAGGGAAGCGAAGGGAAGCGAAGGGAAGCGATCGTCAGTCCGAGAACATAACTTAGATAATTTTCCTGTTGGAAATCCCGTGTTTTGATCTTGATAAAATCTAGTTTCTTAATGGCATTGTTATTTCAAATGTTAACCAAATTAATAAGAAGTTTTGAAGATAGTGTATAGCTCCCTTCGGATAAACGTATTAACTTATGCGTAAACTTATACGTATACGTTAGAGGCTTATTTTTAAGATTTCTATTTGTCCAAAGTGCTACATCGCGTATCTGCGCAAAAGAACGAAGATGAAACTTTTAGAAGTTTTCTTCTCTTAACAATCAAGGACCTGTTTTACGGGTCCTGTTAACATAAAAAAATGTTGTTTTTCATTTTCTTACACAAATTATGGTGTTCTGAGTCATTACGTGTATTCTAGTTTCTTTTTATTGACCTGAAACCTTGAACACAGGTTATCCTATAGGCAAGAGTCTTTGAATTCTCAATTACGAAGTAGGTCATCTGAAATAATCACAAAAACAAATACATGTATAACAATAAAAAAGCATTCAATGTATTTTATTTACATATCAAATACATACTTTATAAATATACACATGTTGAAAACTTAATTTGATGAAAGTGTATTATATAAGATAATAAAGAAATTATGTTAAAATGTACAATGTAATTTTGGGGGGAATGGGTTTCTAAGTTGTGAAAACTTGTGCTTAATCCCATTTGTTTAAATGAACGAATAAAAATACATTTATGTTTAAAACAAAATAATATATAATTACAAATGTTGAGTGAAATTAAAAACAATTTCAATTTCGACCAATCTGAAGCCACCATGTGGTTGGTATGGCAACGAAACCTTCCAGTTGAATTTGCAGTCCCCTAATACCGCTGTATACCAATTTTCATAAAAAAAATCAAACAATATCTATATTTCGACCAGTCAGAAGCCTCTTTGTCGTTGCTTTAGGTTTACGTTGGCAACGAAACCTAGGCGTTTTAATTTGCAGTCCCCTTACCCCCTATATTCCAATTTTCAAAATATAAAACAATATCGAAATTTCGGCCAATCAGAAACGCCCGTGTGACTGCTATGTGGTTTCTATGGCAACGAAACAATATGCGTTTGAATTCGCAGTCCCCGAACACCCCATATATACCTTTTTTTTATCAAAATGGACAATATCAAAAAAAAAATTTCAATCAGAGACCGTGGCGGCCATCTTAAAAGACTGACCGGAAAATAAAAGGTCATTTGCACACTCCCTCACCATGATGAACACAGTTTTATTACGTTCTGTCCAATAGGTTTTGGGAAATGCATCGGAAGTTTTTTTACGACCTAAGAAGCATAAAAAGTTGATTACAAGTGAAAGCAACTAAAAGACTCAGTCCTACGTAACATCTTTTTAGTGAGCTCCGAGCTCACTAAAAACGACTTGCCGAAGTGTACCGACGTGAGTATCAGACGATTTGAGCAAGAGCAAGATAACAAACTCAATTGCTCAACTCCACCTACCCAGTAATAAATTGTAATACGACTTAAGCTTGGTATTATACAAACTCTGATTCTGCTTTAATAATGCGGACATATTACATGTAAAACCCTTATACTAGTCTGTAAATCGGTTTTCTATTGTGAAGAGCTTCGTCTATATTACAAACTTTATTTACAAATACCTTGATAAGAAAAGAACAATACGATATTTTAGACACATAACTACAAATATCCAGTTAGACTTACAGGAGCACTAATGATTCTGATAATTTTGATTTTCGGAATGACTATGACTAAACGACCTGAGACTAAGGAAAGACAATTTACAAATAAATTTAGGAGTTAAAATCTCGACGTTATGAAATTTGAAAGCACTATAATTATTCACTAACACACCAATATCAATATATATGAATGTAAAATTAACGAATCGTTAAAATGTATCACTTTTTAACATTCTTTAAACAAATGCAGGTGCATAATTGAACACAATTGCTCTCATCCAGTGTTGAGAGATACCAAGGGGTTACATTCACTTTCGCTTTCTGCACCCCTTGAATATGCCATAGCAAAATTGAAGGCACGCCGCTAGCAGCTTATTTGGTGTATGGTGAATTCTAGCTTGCCAATCGGTAGGTAAATACCTATCCTTTGAAGAATACAGAGAAGCAACACTCGACTTCAAAGCCAGCTCATTTAACCGCTACAAGAATATAATAACATTTATACAGCGCCATTTTAAAGAGCCCAAAATACAGACGTAAAGATATGTGATATGCCTGCCAATGTAAACGTTCTGCTACAATAGGACATATCTGACGCAGTCAACCTGTTTATGTATTAGATTTTCCAGGAATGTTTACTATGTGTGATGACTTGCTAAGCTAAAAAGCATGTAAAACTCGAACTTATCGGTAACAAAGACATGTTTCTCCTGGTCCGGTACTAAATGCATCCTCGATATCCAGGGGACATGTATCAGCCTAGGGATTTGTCAGGATATTTTACCTGTGATCAATCTTCGTGCCTTCAATTTTGCTATGACATGTTCCAGAGGTGTAGAGAGCGAAAATGAGCGTAAACCCTGGATATCGAGGATGTCCTTAATGCTGAGATGCAAGCATTTTTTCCCCTTTGAATATTAGCATGTGAACAACTAATTAATGATGATTAATTATTACTGCTAAGATGATTAGATATTCATCTTTACTACCTTAGCTTTAATATTAGTCATTGGTTTCCACGTGCGAGAAGAAATTGCCAGACTATATTTCCCTCTCTTGAGCCCTTTGCCTGACTTTATTCCCCCTTTCTTCGGCCCCTTTGTCACGGTTTGCGTTTCTAAACGAAACCGCCATATCTCGATTTCGTCACTCCCCGTTAACATCTTGTGGTCTAACTATACATTTGGTATGGAGTATGAATATAAGGATAGCAGGGAAGCACAATCAAAAATGCGGACAACACGTACATTCAATAACTAAAGCATTATTTTTGACAATATGTCCCTTAAGTCAACGATTCCGTGTTGATATCAATTTCTAATACCAAGTTCATATGTACATTGTAAGTCATCCTCGATACTCCAGGGGTTTTCTCACTTACGAATTTAGACATGTGCCCCATGTATATTTATACCAATTATATTTTGAACGGTATTTTTACTTGTGCATATTTTTTCATTTTAACAAATTTTGTTGACATAGATGTTACAAGTCAATTGGATGGAATTACAGGAAAAGCCTATATAAATTCTCTCCAACGGTGGCTAAAGTATTAGGTTCTGTAAATTTGAATTGGAGTTAATTGATAAATCAATTTTGAAATGAAAATTACTAACACAAAAGTTAAAGGGATGTAGCTCATTCTAAATTAACATAACTGAAAAAGCAAATACATTCACACTTCTGACATCACACACAATACGTTTCCAAAGCTATTATTCTTCATATATAACATTTTATATAAGCTATATAGTTATTAAATCACAGTTATTGGCAGATATTGACCAAAAGTACATGTGGTAATATAAGCACAGGTCACAGTTGCCAAAACTGTTAAGTGACTGTAATATTGATTATGACATGTATACGGTGGAAACTGTAAAACAAGACAGATGGAATAGATCTTACAACAAACAAACATGCTCAACTGAAAACTCCTATGTCCGTAGAAGAATACTATTTCTAGAAAAGGGGGTAAAGTCGAAAATTACCTTTTCCAGAAATTTTACTTATATATGGAGTACAATATGAAATAGGAGTATAAAAGTATAACAGTATAGAGTCATGGCTGGTTAGATCATATAGATATTAAAACACCTGGATTTACCAATAAATAACTGTATATCTTTAAGTAGCTGTCTGTTTGTTAGTCAATCACAATCAGGACAGCCTTGTAGAAAAAATGTTTATATCAATATGGTTATGATTTCCATAGTTATCAACAGAATTTAATAAAGTAAGTTTGATATCATTAAACAATGGACATTCAAGAAAATAACGAAAAACTTTTCCATATTTTAAATAGAGCAAGCACAAGAGGGACTGTCAGTTTAATGGTCATTGAATAAATCAAAATTTAAATTGCTACAAAAGTTTCTAAGTTGACAAAGAATAATATTGGCCCTTCTATCACCTTCAGTTTTAAAAATGAAGGCTGATTCATTATCAATAATAATATCTTTATTCAGTTTATATTTAAAGGTTGTAAGAGTTGGGGAGTTAAAGAGATCAATATCAGAAGTGTTAGTTGTGCGGCACACTAGAGGGAAGAAACTATCAAAATAATTGTTAGTTCTGCATATTGGTGGATCAAACAGTCTTGTTTGTCTGCGGGAACAGGGATTATTGATTTGATTGTTAGTGAAAGGTTTTTAGACATATTGAGGTGACAGCCCATGCATTATTTTATACGTCATTATGTGTTTATGTTTGTTTCTTCTTTTTGAAAGAGTTTCCCAACCAAGTTCATGATACAGTTTATTATGCGATGTTCTAGATCGGAGCCCAGTAATGATTCTAGCTGCTTCTAATTGAACAGATTCTAGAAGTTCTTTAGATTGACGAGTGCAATTGTCCCATACTATTTCCGCATATTCCGAAACTGGCCTAATGGATGCTATATAAATTTTAATTAATGATTTACGATTGAATTTAGTTTAAATGTAACGAAGAATGTTTTATCTACTATAAGCTTTTTCATATATATTCAGAATGTGTAGTTTCCAAGATGCAACATCTTTTTAAATCCGTCCTAATTTTTTATCCGTGTTGTGTCGGTGATTTGGCTGTTTTGGAAAGTTATTGGAGGGTGATGTTTGTTTTTTTATGAGAAAATATTAAAGATTTAGTTTTGTTTTGGTTAAATTCGATGTCCCATATACCTGCCCATTAACTAATGTTAGAGAGATCATTTGTTAGAACGTGTGCTGCACGTGCTGGGTTTTCATCTATAATTACATATAAGGAGGTGTCATCTGCAAAAGCTTGATATTAGTTGGAACATTGTCAGTTATGTCATTGACATAAAGGAGAAAAAGTAAAGGTCCAAGAACAGATCCTTAAGGTACCCCTGCATTTATAACTTTAAACTTTGAGTGATAACCTTCAGTGGTGACTCTTTGCAATCTATTAGAGCGATAATTTGCATACCATAAAATATCATTCCCATTAATTCCATACGTTTTGAGTTTACATACCAGACCTTTGTGCCACACCCTGTCAAAAGCTTTGCTAATATCACAAAAAAGAAATCTGAGCTCCTTCCCCTGGTCCATATTACTAACAATTTCATTATAAAAAATAGTAGTTGATTAACAGTAGATTCACCTGTAATAAAGCCGGACTGGTGCTTAGTAAAGATAGAATTTTCAATTAGATAGTTGAATATGAATTTTTCCATTATTTTACTGAAGCATGAGGTAATTGAGATTGGTCTATAATTTAAAACATTTGATGAACCATTCCCTTTATATATAGCATTTTTATGCTTGTTTCAAGCTATTTGGTAATATTCCTGATTCAAGTGTTTTATTAAATAAAAGACATCGGGGCAATGTAAGAGAGTTACTCAATTTGTTTACAACTTTAGGGATTACACCATCAGGGCCAGGGGTTTATTTACATTGAGAATATTAATTTGGTCGGATACATCTTGTTTAGTAATATGAATGTTAGTTAGTGAGTATGGAGCATAGGGTTGTACTGACTGAGGTAATTCAAGGTCAGGGAATGATGAGGAGATATTAGTAAAGTGATTGTTTCTCCTTTGTCAAGAATGGTGAAAGAATTGATCATCATGTTCAAGAGGAGGAATAGAAAAGGGAAATGGATTTGTTGGAGAAATTAGTAATAAATTTTGCAATCTTCCACCATTTGTCTAGGGGGATCATGTTTTCATTTAGACTATCTTCAAGTTTTTGAATATAATTTGCTTTCGCCTCACGAATCAAGTCAATAGTTTCATTCCTGAGTATTCGAAACCTTTCCCAGTAGTGTGTATTATTTGTTACTTTGGCCTTTCTATGAATTTTATTACGTTGTCTCATTTTTAGTCTAACAATGTTATACATCCATGGCTTATCATTTGGGCGTACAGTAATAACTTTGATAGGAATTAACCTATCGACTTGTCCTATGATTGAATTAATTATAAATGAGTTTAATGAATCAGAGACAAGATTTAATGATAAATTTAACCAATCAATATTAATAAAAGCATTATTCCTACTATCAAACTCAGCTTCATCATATTTCAAAATACTTTTCTTACAATTCATTTGTTTGAACACAGTAGAAGAGATTTGAACATGAATTGATGAATGGTCACTACAGAATGATGGTGATACGTAAGAATTTTTGATCAAGTTGAGGTTGTTAGTTAAGATGATATCAACAGAAGTGACGCTATCAGGTGTTATTCTTGTAGGTTCTTTTATAGGAATTATTAAGTTGTGCTTTATACGGAATCTTGATAAAGGATCATTAAGTGGTATATTTAGCATATTAAAATTAATATCACCTGTAAGTATAACATCCAATGAAGTGTCAGAAGCTCTATTTAATTCATCATCAAGTTTATCCCAGTATTCAATATTACTATCCGGTCTATATATACACCAAAGGAGAAATGTATGATTGTTTATTAAAACCTCTAACCAGAGGTATTCAACATCATCCCTTTCCAAAACAAGCCTTGTTACAACAGTATTTTTATGATAAACTATAACCCCACCCCTCGGACCAGTAGTTCTATCTTTTCTATGCGGAATTGGGTTAAAGGATTTTACTTTTTTTAGATTCAGTAATACATAAAATATCATTATTTTCAAACTCGGCTTCAATAATAATAGTATATATATATATTAAACTCATTGCGTTTTTTTGTATAAACGTGTATTTCCCCAGTCAGAAAAAAAAACAAAAACTTAAATGTCAGCTGGATCATGGCAGATCGGTGATTTCACTCCGCGTGAAAAAAGATTTTCCACCATGTTTCGGTAGAGTCTCTTATATTTATTTTGGTTGTTTAGACGTTTACAAATATCGCATAAGACTGACTGTACAACTCCGTCCATTGTTTCTGGGGAGAAATGTTTTTTCCATTTTAAGTATTGTTTGTATTCATTTAAATTGCTGCTCAGTTTTCTTATATGTTCTGCTAGTAACTTGATGTTTTCATAATCTTTTGTATCTAGGTAAGATTTTTGAGGATGGTACAATGTATGATTTGACGCATCCCTAATAATTGGAACAATGTTGTGACGTAATGCAAGATTAAGTGACTTTTCTGTCACATAGTCATCGCATAAACTATTCTCAAAAGATAAATAAAATTTGTACTGACTGTCGAGCACATCAAAACAGTTTTTTTTCATTCCCACAACTGGCGTTAAGTTCCATGCCATCCTAAGTTCATTTAAGCGGTTTAGTCCTGAATCACAATGAAGATTTCCACACTTTCCGTATATGTCGACGTCAATACCGTATTGACGGAGTTTGGTAATGTAATCCTTCCTGCGAGATGGAACGGGACAACGACTGATGAAGCCTACGGCTGTCTTTGTTTTAGCTTTAAGTATTAAATCTATTGCACTTTCATTATAGGGGGAGGATGCCTTTGAGAACTGGCCGTGCACTAACGTGAAATCCGAGTCACGGCGGTACGTTATTGTCCAATTAAACACATTTTGGCGACAACGTTTATTTAAATCACCATAACGGCCAAATCTCGTTGGCGGCTCGTTGTCGAATAAAATCCAGACTTGTCCACGTTTCTTTTTCTTCACACACCCTTTTAAACGCCCCTCCAACGCTCTAAATAGAACAGCATCGGCTTTATTCATGTACGCACGTTGCTTTGTCACAACACAATTCCGAACTGGACAATTTCTGAACACCTGCGATGTATCCCACTTTTTTCCAATCCAGTCATCTAACCAGAATTGTGGTTTCCTAAAAAATAATATCTTATTTCTCTTTCCGTCTTCTTTCTTCCTTTTATTAGAAAATGACACATTCCGTATTGAGTGATTTTGTTTGTCAATGTAAAGCGTTGTAGCTTTTGGGTACCATGAACGAACGATTGATTCGTTGGAAAACTTCGTAAAAAGTTGAACAACTATCCACAGTAGCATGACCAGACTCATTATCTCCAGGAACAGCATCATTCTTGCAAGAAAGGCCATGGTTTCTGAGAAGCTGAAATGGTATTGATGAAAACTGATGAAAATACCAGAAGAGGCTGTAGTCACATGTGTAGTGACTGAAAACTATTTAACAATGTCACGAGTGAACACATTTTGCACGTAGGTGGGTACTTATTGTGCGGGGACTAATGGGGCGTCCTTTGGTAGTTTTCATTTCTTTTCAGTTCCTTTTTTGTGTTTGGAATTCGTGTTTTGAATCTAAAATTATTTTTAACTAAAACAGAGAGTGTTCATGGTTATTTCATTCACATTTGGTCCTTATGATACTCTATCATTATTATGGTTTGAGAAAATATGTGTATATGGGGGTGAGGTGGGGTGTTACACATATAAATATAGGCTGTAAGACAACAATTCAAATGGCCGCCACAAATAAAACTATTACTCAGGTTATTTGTTTAAAATAAAGCGTGTGGGGAGGGGTTCAGGGTCCGGACCCCTCCCTTAGATTCAACCATGCGGCGATGTCATCCTGCATTAGAATCAACTGTATTCCGACCAAAATAACTAAACAAACAAACGTTCGTGAAAGAGGTATGGCGAAAAACTGCCCATATTTCCCTAAGTCGGCATTTTTGAAATCGGAAAAAGATATTGATTAGTAAATGATTTTTAGGAGCAAAAATGCATGTAATAGATATCAAACCAAGTAAATATTAATTTTTGAACTGTTGGGATATTCGGTATTGTTCATATACTACTGCAAATTTAGCCGTCTTCTCTATACTACGTCAAAAAACAACAAACATTTGTACGTTTGCCTGACTAGCCTGTCGCGTGCAGTAGACAGAGTTTAATGAGTGTAGCACATTAGCATATAACATGTACAATCAACCATACACCCTTAACACAATATACTCGCATCCTTTTCCCAGTTCTCCTTCTCATACATTATAGAAATCCTATCCGTATAGCAGATATCGAAAACAGTTCTCTGAAAAGAAACAAAGCGAGCCACCCAACCTGAAACCCATCTGGGACTACAGGAGGTGCACCAGACCTGAATGCTTAGGCTTCAAAAATTCTGGGATTCTACATGAAACTGTACTGCTTCTAACACTGCCATACGGGATCGAAAAAGGAAAAACTGATCTGAACCTAATCTTAACATCAAAACTTCTTGAAACCCATATTTGAAAACAAAAATAAGACGTGTTTCTGCGACCGACATGCTAGAAAAGTGGCGTACCTACCCGCGTACCATCGCACCCCCACGACACTGCACGTGCCAACGCTGATTAGCTGACCAGACCTGACTCGGTCCACCCGTAATTCCACCCTGACTAATACGTACCGACAAGACAAATAATTCCCGCTATTACTTCGAAACGCGGGAATATTTTAATATTCACTATATATATGAAAGTGACGGGGTTTCCCAGACTCAAAAATATTTTCAATGCTTTCGCATGCGAGGACCAACTTTTGAATAAACTTTTTGATTCCGTGATGTAATACATGAAAACAAATCGTATGACGGGATAGTGATCCTCATTTGGGAAAGTGCTCAAAATCATGAAAACAGGGTTGATCAAGTTTTTCAAAACTGTGACAGATGTTTTTGGGTTTAAACAGTTTGTATTTCCGTGCTCGTCTATGTCCTATGTAGTGTAATGAGTTACGCAGTAAACTTGTGTCCAAAAGAATTGAACGGTGTAGGTTCGAATCCACGTTATGATACACTTTCTTTCTTAATATTTAGGCATGTAATCATTTCCCTAAATAAAGTTATAAATATTATATAAATATAAATGTAGTAGTCATGGCCTTACATTCGTCAGTTTCACAATGATCTTTTTTTAGACACGGGATTCCGATAAAGCTACCTGAATTCGCGTCACAACAGTGCACGGTTGGACGCGTGCGCTGGCGAATAATATTTTAGGGAAATCGGAATAGCAACCAGCCATACCTCTTTTCTCATATACAGTCACCTTCCGTGTAAAGTATGTAAAACCAAAAGATATGGGTTCTTTTAGATAGTTAAATATGTTTCAAAGTATAAAATACACAATATATGACAATAACACTTATATATAACATTCAGATAATAAAGACTCACAGTAACTTACCAGGATATGTACGAAGGCTACGTGTACATTAGCAGACTGTTTTGCGAATGATATGACAGGTGCTTAAAAAGCGTACACACACTAACCCATTCACCCGATCAGCTATTAACTCTCACATATACATATAGATTAGACGCAACATGTAGGCACAAACACTTACCTGTTGGAGCCAGTCAATCCTGGCTTTTGTGTATCAGAGCATATTGTGATGAATGTACATATCGTAATCCTAACTTCGGTGATTTAGCATATTATTCAGGGTCCTCCTTTCCCATCGGCGTGATTTTAATTAAATTGACGCGGGTATGAGGAGATGGCCGGTTGTGCTTCTGGA